>JAGGAT010000414.1:0-31410 GCA_017657195.1 Termitomyces sp. T70a
AGATACTTCCAATCCTTCATGCCAATGTCATCTTTCAAAAAGTATAAAACATTGGGACAGTTTTTTGAGCCACTGTAAAATCTCCAAGCATAAAACAAGACTCTGAACATTATTCAAAAAGGTAATGCAGCAATGCAGAATTATGGACAGAGAATTAATGAAGCTAGAGGGCCAAAATTAGAACTGACAAGTAGAGTTTAAGAAGGAGCATATAAGAAAAATCATATGAAGGGTGATTGGTAAAGGAGTGGAGTATAGAGAGAGGAGATAGAATGGGAGTAACAAATGACAGTGTGGCCAGAGCAGAAGTACAAAGGAAAATTATAAAGAGGGAGACTGGAGAAAGAATGAAATAAAGGGTCCTCTGACAAATCTTCAATCCTGCAAAAAGATTATAATAATATACAATAATAGTACTTTAAATTACTAGTTCATAGAACACATTAAAATTAAGGCTCTAATGTACTTTATATCTAGGCCTGCAATGAGCATGATAAGTGATGTAATCCTGGCTAATTCAATGTAGTTTGATTTGATAACTTGGAAAATAAAATTAAACAAGGTGACAATGAAAATTGGCATATTCCTTGGGAGTTTATCAGCTCCACTAAATGCAAGTAATAATCAAGAGCAGCAGGAACACACAAGCTTAAACAAGCATGCAATTAAAAATAGGAGAGCAAGTAAGAACAAGAATATGCAGGGGCTTGCTTGCCCTATTCATGTGTAACAAATAGTTTGTTAAGGTCAAGAACAGGCAAACTTGAGATTGAAAAAGCAAAGACTATCCTTGGTTAGTGCCTACACATACACAATAATGACATAGATACAATGACAACTGTAAGGGCAACCTGTCTCCAATCACAGATTTTATACAGCCCCTCTTTAGATCTCAGCCACTCTCCCAAATCTCAGCCACTATCTTGTTTCAGCCACATCCAGGTCTTAGCCACCTCTAGAACTGCTTTTCTGTTCTAGATCATTCTCACAGATTCCAGATCACTTCCACCTATCCCAGATCACTTCCAGGATTGCTTTCCTTGTTCCAAATCACTTCTTCTTGACTTAGATCACTTCTAGCTATGACTTGAATCACTTCCACCTGACTCAGATCACTTCCACTTGACTTAAATCACTTCTACTTGTGTTAAATCACTCCCACCTGGCTTAGATTGCTTCCAGCTTCCCCTTTTGGTAGTGTTCTACAGCTATATAAGATCCTCTAGTCTGTAGCTACACTCCAGTCTTGAGATTACCTATTGTGTCTGCTTGTTACTTGTGTTCATCCTCCTGTCTCTGTCTCTTTCATTAATTGGTTTTCAGGTTTACTTTTCTCAGTTATCTTATTTCTCAACTCATTCACATACTTGTTTGCTATCAAGTCTGCCCAAATAGTTCTTTTGCTCTGTAGGAGCCCCTTTGGGGTCAAGGGATCCTGACATGACCTTTGGAAGCTATGACTCAATCATACAGCTGGCAAAGGGAGTCCAAAGTATATTGATGTATGTATAAGTAATATAAGTAAGTAATCACACCTAACAAAGGGAGATCCAAAGAGAACAAGTCTAAGCATTCACCTTGCCAGGCACTCAAGAAGATAAAGGTGAATCAAGTGATATATAAGTCACATGTAAGAATCACATATCCAGATCAGAGGACCTTGCCCACAGGACAAGAAGGAAAAGGGTGTGTAGCCACTCCCACCAAAGATGGTTGTGACTGGATTAGAGAATCTAGTCCTCATTGTACCAATAGGCCTTATATGGCCTATTTTAGCTTCTATTGGTAGAGCAATGCCACCACCATTGACTTAGGAGAGCCCTGCAAAGGGCAGCAAGTCAGCTGCCCTTCAGAAGGTACACTTCTCTAGGAGTGAGCCTGAGGGAGCCCATCTAGATACAAGTTCTCCTGAGTACCCTGAGAAGCCTTACATCATTGTAAAATGTGAGGAGAGCAACAAACAATTCTTCATCATGCAATTGGCACAGAATGATGATAACTCAGAGTCTGATGATATGGACTCCTCTTGAGTATCAGGAGATTGAACTTGATGATGATGTTCAAACACATTGTTTGAAGCAATCACATAATGCTAAGGTCAAACAGCACCTAGCTGAATATGCCAAGAAGTCTAAGCAGGACTTTGAACAGCTCAATGACACAGTCCCTGGCCATCTTCCAGACAGATGGAAGACTATCCTCATTGAAAGTCACTGGAAGTGCCAAAATAACTTTAGGGGCATCTTGCACTCTAACTTCTATTGGTTGCCATTGATCAATGTAGTGTATGTGGGCAAAGAGGCAAAAGTTGCCCATGCCCATGAGATGACTGGGATGCTGTATACCACCTGGTCATACTACAGATTGTACCAATAAGTCCCTCATAGGATGTCCATGAACCCTGAGCAGGTCCACTTGCTTATTAGGTCACTATGGAGAATGGTACTTTGATCAAGGAATCCTATTGGATCTTCTTTTTCACCCATTCACAGTGGTGGGACCAGTCTATGTGCTGAGTCCTCAACATTGACATTGAAGATATTGCCCACCACCTTTTTTAAGATGACAGACACTGGCTTCCAGTGCATCTGCCACTATGGGCATCAGTCATGCTATGCTGTGCCAACAACAACATGCAGGGTGCAGAACTTGCTCAAGTCCTCTTCTTGAAGCACTATTTTGAGATTGATTGGTGGGCACATTACTTACTGCACCACTGTCATCCAGGATCCCAGAACTTTGTATCTGGGATCATAATTGATAGCACAGGTTGCAAGAGCCAAAGCTCAGTCTTAAGCTACATCCTTGCTCATGCCTTGGCACACACAAGTGTTCAGGGATGTACTGCATATATGAGAGGTTTTGCCTTTGTGGTTGCTTGTCCACACCTCTATGCAGAGGCTGTAGATGCCTATGATTAGAAAAGCATGATGCCCTTCCAGGCCATCAACAACTTCAGCTTTTCTTTGTACAGGCTCTGTCTCAAGCCTGGATATTCTGCAAATTTGGGTAAAATGGAGGTGCTCCATCACCTCCTTGCCAATAGAATTTCTCACAAGTGGACTGACCACATATATACCTATGATATATGCTACTGGACTACTACAGGTCTGAAAGTGGCCTTCACACTGACCTCTTCATGAGTATTGACAATGATCAGCATTGTTATCTGGAGACCTACAGACCTCCAGGCATCCTGCTAGGATATAAAGGGTGGTACAAACCCACCCCCAATGATTGAGAAGACTTTCATATTCTTATTTAACTTTTTGAGGCTCTGGACTTCAGACCACTTATTGATTGCAAGTGGCTTTGGTATGGTGAAGATGCTAGGTTTAAATACCTAGCACAATAGTCCATAGCAGCCATAGAGGCTGCATAAGCACCACTTCTAGTGGTGATAATCACAATGCTGCCTATGAAGCCAAATGCATCCCTAATGCATCTCTACCTAGAGGAAGAGCACACATTAGTGCACTCTTCTGCCAGCTCAGTGCCAGACCCTGGCACCCTGTCTATAGAGGCACCATTAGTGCCTCCCTTGTTTCTTGGTGGGGCTGATAATATTGATGCACCACCACCCATTTCAGGACCAACTGGCAAGCTGGGGCCCACTGAGACTGCAGCCAACACTGCTGCATCAGGACTTTCAGTTGAGATAGATTCTACTATCAACTCAACTCTCACTGCTATGGCCAATGGTGTGGTGGTCAATTGGTCTGACTTGTTCTAGCCAACAAGCTAGCAGATGAAGTAGACAAAGATTGGATGGAAGTAGAGGCTCCATAATGGGCTGTACTTATTGCCTGCATACAGACCAAGTGGGCCTCTCTGGGGCCTCTACTGTCAGGGGACACCCTTGTTCAAGTGCAGTCCAATGCATGTGTGCACATGCACCACTCTCTTTTCTCTCCTTCTCACTTTCTTTTTCCTTTGCTCATCTCTTTTTTCCAGTGTCTCCATACTTACATTTATTCTATTGATTTACTTATCTTTAGTCCAGGCTAGCTGGTGGCTGCATGCTTTGTAAGCATTCATCCCAGCAGCTGCTGACTAAGTGTTTGCCCCAGCAGATGCTTACATAATCAGGCCATGTGACTTTTAACACTATTTTTGGACCCTTGGCTCAGGAAAATCTTAGACTTGTTCTCTTTGGATTCTCCTCTGCCAGGTGATTAACTACTTACTATCCTTGTTATATTTACCTTCTAATATACTTTGGATTTCCCTCTGCCAGTTGTGTGATTAGCTGCAACTTCCAAAGGTCACCCTTATATCTACTTGATTGCTACCATATCTCTGCAGAGGCTTCTTAACAGCTTCTGGGCCTCAGATTGTTTCCATTCCATGGCTGGTTTGGACTTTGACCCTACCACCATTACCTTACCAACTAGGGGCTGATATCCATAGGATTGTTGCTCTTGCACACTTCATGATACTTTATCAGGCATGATGCTCTATCCTGCTCTTATAGTTAGCTCTTTTTTATTATGATGCCCTCTGGCATCTCTAGTTTATTATAAGCAAAGTCTAACAAAACCTATAGTGGTCTCATGGGAGGTATGTAATAGCCAAGGTTGTTACACTACACTCTTCTGCTGTATTTAATTATATTAATATTACCTAATCTACAATACCATATTTAGTTTGAGGTCACACCTATGTGAACTTAACAGCCATCACCATAAGAATGAATAGATAGATTCTGACTTACAGCATATGCATAGAAGGCTCCATAACAACTGTTACAGTTACATCCTTAATTGTATTGTTATTATACACAATTCCATCTACAGCATTGCATCCTTCTTTGTGATGCACAGCAGTGGTGCAGCTTATACTACTGGTTGTGTCCACCACTGTGCATTGAGGTATCTGTTGGTCTTCTCTTACAGTTGATTTTATAGAGCTTGTGGAGCAAGGCAGATGATACTTGAACTGCTTTGCCTCATCAATGAGGTTAATTTCATGATTCATCTTGCACCATGAAGGCAGTTCCTCCTTCATACTATTGACAATGTCTGCAAACTCCTGTTTCCACTACTCCTGCAGCTGTGAGATGTTATCTTTACTAAGGCCATATAACCTCCATTTACTCTTGTTAGGTTTCTTTGATTTTTTCTGTGCTGCCAGTGCATTTTCATCTTTTTCCTCAGCATGATGCACTTCTTGGACTTATCTAGCACTATCAATTAAGTCAGCATACTGGCTCTGCTGAGAAGATATCAACTTCTTGTTGAACACTATTTCTCTTAGTTTGGACACTTTATTCTTGGTAGCCATTCAAAACACTCACTTAGAGCTACCATGAGTAATCCACTCATATGCTCTCATCAAGGCTACAAACTCATTCCATTCTCATAGTATATCCACTCATATGCTCTCATCAAGGCTACAAACTCATTCCATTCTTATAGTATATGTGGCTCAAATGCTCATTGGAAGTCTAGTTGTACTGCAGGTCTATCCTACAATTGCCATGTACTTCTCATTTATAAGTTCTCATCATCCTCATCATCTATGAGTAGAAGCACCTCATCTAGCTGTTTCTCCTGTTCCAGAGTTGCCTCAAACTCTACTCCAGACACAATCACATCTAGCAAGTTGCTAGCAAACCCTTCAGAGGTGCTGCCACCTTGTCCACATCCTTGACTGTCACTTTCTTGGGGCCTTGTAGTCCATTGCCTTTATGCAGCCTCTGTCACTTTCTGACAAAATAGTCATCCTTCTATTTTTTCTAGGGCTACTTTTTTGGCCTGAATGGAGATCCCATTTACTATGACCCATTTACTATGACCATGTCATTTACAAAGCAAGGCTCCCACATGTAAAACAGCCTTTCTTGGCCTTAGTGGCCAGCAGCTTTTCTCCTCTCATTCCTTTCAGTTAAAATGCCAGCTTGGTTGGTGGCAGTTATGATATATTCCCTGCAGACCATAGAAGTCTATAGTCTGGTTGCTTACCAATAGTTATTGGTCCTGGGTGCTGGTCCAGCACTCCTGTTTATTGAACTATGAAATAGCAATTATTCTTCATTTCTAAAAATTTGGCTATGAATGTGCCAATATTTGTTAGGCCCTTGACTTGTGCATGATGAGACACACTACACTATGCATAGTGACTCATAGTTCAAGCTGCTTGCTCATAGTGAATAGCATAGGCCAGAAACTCTTTTTTTTGGTGGTATTGACTATTTACAAAGTCAACCTCTTGCAGACTGGAATAGTTGCAAAAGCATATTTAATTGCATTGTTTTTCCTCAGTCTTGAGTCCACCCCAATGGAAATGCATTTATGCACTGAGTGTGAGACTTGTCCACTAAAACCACAGTTAATTTCTTCCATGACCTGAGGGGAGAAAATTCATCTAGGATTAGATTTAGCCAAGTTTTCTTTATTAACCTAGTGTCCTGTGCCTTTTTGCTGAATCTTTCTCTGTCAGTTGCCAGGCCATCTAACTTTATTCTTCTTAGTATTGCTGTCTTGAGTCTTTGTAGGATCTCCTTTTTTGTAAAGGTATTGTCCAGGTCCAATTGTCTCATGATCTTCCACTCACACCTTATTTTCCATATTGCATATATCACTTCTGATATGATGATCTTCCTAAATCTGTGCAAGCCTCTATTTCCTTTCCTCATTTGTTTTGTTATGGCACATCCTAACTGGTCTTCCAGTGAGGGTTTCTTGAAGAAAAGTCTCCTCTTTTTATGTAAGTACTTTATGTAATTCCATACTTCTGCTTGTCAAAATACTATACATTCTGTAAGTATGTGTTCCAGGGTTTCTACTACCCTGCATCTTGGGCACATGGCTTGCTCTTTGTAGTCTTTGATGTTTTTCCAGTAGCATCTAACCTTGTATCCATTGTGCATAGCATGCCATTGGAAGGCTTTAGTTTTTCTTGTGAGGTCTTTGTCTCTTAATGATAACCAAATTTGTCTATTAGTTAGAAGTACATTATATGGCCAGAAATTCATCAGCAGTATTAATCTTGGGAAAATGATTATCATTGTCAAGGGACTACTATTTCACTGCTACTTCTTCACTCCTTGGCTGCTACTTCCTCACTCCTCAGCCCTGCTTTCTACTCTTTGAACACTTCTCAACCTTGCTCTCAACCCTCCAGACCCTGCCTACTTGGTTTGAAGAACAGCACATGCCACACTTCTGGGATTTCCTTGGTCTGAGGCTGAACTCTCTCAAGCATCAACTTGAGCTGAGTTTCAAAAGAGGGAGTATTTCTGACCAACTTGCCATTATTTACTCCCTCTTTTCAAACTCAGCCACACATATAATCTTAGCATGTGACCTAAACCTGAAACCCAGACATGTAACTTCAAGCAGGTGATCTGGATATGTGATTCTTACATGTGACTTATATATCATGTGACTTACTTTTTATTTTCTGAGCACCTGGCAAGGTGAATCCTTAGACTTGTTCTCTTTGGATCTCCCTTTGCCAGATGTGTAGTTGTTATTGCTTACTTCTATTACTTATACATACACTAATACACTTTGGATCTCCTTTTGCTAGCTGTGTAACTGAGCCATAGCTTCCAAAGATTGCCCTTACAATTATCTCTAAATAGGAACCTACACATCTTGGCTAGTAGGCCATCTACAAAAGCTTTACAGATAGTGTCGAGGTCTGGGTAGGCTGCCACATTCTGTGCATGCTCTAATAGGGTGTCATAGAACCCTTGTACTTCTATACTGTCTTTATACAGTGGCTCAAAAAACTGTTCCAATGTTTCATACTTTTTCAAAGATGACATTGGCATGAAAGATTAGAAGTACCTAAAATTTTGATTAAGTATGTAAAAATATTATGGCATCTTAGCTATGGATCACACCTAGGCTTATGTAATTTAGATCAAAACTAACAGTATAAAAACTGGCCATTTTGAAATATTCACTTATTGGAACAGTTTTTTAGCCTTTTTAATTTTGCAGGTTTATTCCTATTTTAATCAGAAATAAAGAGCAAGTTGCATGTGAGAATATAAACAGAGTCATGTGACTATGCTTGGATATATTTGTAAGTAGTTCAAGTTGGTTGAATAACATCTTGATCTTCAACTCTTAAATGTGATCTGTAGCTAAGATGCCATAGTATTTTACATGATTTAATCAAAATTTTAAGTACAATGCCAATGTCATCTTTCAAAAAGTAAAACATTGGGACAGTTTTTTGAGCCACTGTAGACAGCATTCCAAAATGCCTCATAGGCATCTTGGATCATGAATAGGCTAAAAAAACTGGTTGTATAGCTCCATAAGAACATCTTTAAATACCCAATGTTCAACCAACCAGTCAATATGCAGTATATGGTGGTAATACCATGCCATTGTCTCCCCATTGAGAAACTCAATAAGAACAAATACTTGTTCCTGGTCCATATCTAGACCTTCATAGCAAGATGCTGCCAAATAGTAGCACACATCATTTGTCCAGTGTTCTAGCTGGGAGAGCTGGTAGCCACTAGTATAAGCCTTGGTGTACTTGTTATCACTTCTACAGGCTTTCATGCCCTCAGAGAACTTAAACTTCATGCTCAATGCATCACCTACCAACTGACTGAGGTAGGCATACATGGTAAACTGGTGATCTTTTTCCACCTCATTCATTTCTAGTGTTCTCTCCCTGGCCTCTATGGCCACTAGCAGGTGGTATGATTGACACATTAGTGATATCTCTCATGGTGAAGACTGGTTCTGCCCCCTTCCACAAAATTCATTGTCATCCTTATTTGGCTGATGGCCCAGTGCAGGAGCACACAGTCTCTCTCTTGTAGGAGGCCATCCCTCTGCTCTATCTTCTTGCAGCCTTTGCTGCTCTAAGTTATTAGTCTGCAATATATACTGCCATCTCATATTATCCACTGGAATTATGCTATTGACCTCCTTGAACACTACTCCTTAGTTGTCAATCACCAACTCTGCCTACAGCTATGTCTGCATTGTGGATATACTGGAAGCTGACCCTATCAGCTCAGGGGACCACTATTGGTACTCTGCATTGCAGATGTACAGACTCAACCTCCTCCTGTTTAGGCAGCATAGGAGTAGCCACTCTTGACTGGTTTGACAAGGACTTCTCTTCTTTCACTATTATCATTTGTTTAGAGTGCCTTGCCTAACTTGGGGTCTGCTGTGGCTGATCAGGTGTCAGGACAGAGGTCATTGTCTTGACAACCAACAGTGGTGGGAGTATGACAGGGGTACAGGCCTCACTATTGTCCCTTGCTGCTGGGCAATAGCCTGTCATCTGGTGAACAGCAAACTGTGCACTGGTTCTGTCTCTTGGACAAGCTCTATCAACTGTGTCATGTTTTCTGGCTGTTGCTTCAGCTGAGCAACACTGGTGGACATCCTCAGGTGACTCAGGAGGACCTGGATATGCAGTAACAAATCCATTGCTCTCTGCAACTGCTCTGCCATGCTGAACAATATTCCTTATCTGGGCCACTAATAGCCCACCTAGCATTTTGTACACACAAGTATGGGAAAAATCCTCTGTCTCATTATTCTGTTTGGGTGGTGGTTGATAGACCAGCACAGGTTGTGCTACTGGTTGCCCAGTGTCTAATGGTGTGCTATGCATGCCTTTTGGGTTGTCAAGCTGGACACCTAACATCATTGCACTGATAAAGCTATGTCCAGTAAAAGATTATTAGCATGTGGCTGTAGATGAAGTCCAGAAGTTTGATGATAGTAGAGAAGCTGAGAAGCTGAAAGCTGAGCACTAGATGTGATTAATGTGAGGTTAGATGATTCAAAAAAATATAAGAAAGTTATATTTACAGTTGCACAAGTGAATCAGACCAATGTGTAAATTGTAAAATTATGTATGAAGTAGAAACAAGACTGCTTAGCTAATTGCTAAGCAGTCATACATAGATAAAATAAGGTAATATATATGTACAGTAATTGGTGATATAAACTGTCAATGCACATAATAGCACATGGTGCTCATTACACTAATCCCCTATATAGGTGCATTACTGTCCAGTAGCAGATAGTGTGGAATATAGAATGGGATTGCATCATAAGACAGTATATCATGAGAAGATTTTGCCAATATCCTAATGGTTTTCTGCTCATACAGCATGCTTCATAGAAGCTTTGTTGAGTTGACTGATGGACAATGTGGCAGATTAGGTATCTCTGCATACATTTTGCTCATGAAGGCACTCCTTGACTCAGTGAGTCCTTGATGCTTTGTACATTCTAATAGGGCATGTCTGGGCTTTCAACATCTTTTCTGCATAAGCAACACAATCACCATCTATGATCCTCAACTGCAGGTCATTGGTGTTCAGGCTATTATAATCTCTCTAGTGCCAGAGCATGACCTGACAGGACCAGCCATGTAATTGCTCTTCTGTAATCATTATTAGGAACACTGAGATAGTGTCTGAAATGAATCATTTGTGAGCCTGTCATTTATTCTTCACAGGTTCTATCCTGCCATGGAGTAAATACAGCTTTGGCAATGAATCCACTATGCTCTGACAATAGTTCTCTGCTTTACCCTTTAGTCTTTATGAGATTATCAATCATGTCTGGTAAGATTGATCCTATCTCTAGACAGTCAACTACAAATGGGAGCAAGTTAAGCACAAGCCTGAAGTCTATAGCCCCAGATGAATTCTGCAGCTGCTCTGCAAGCTCCACTGTATCTCATTACAATGACAGTATCAGGTGGTTGACTCCTCCTGGCTAAATTGGATACAATGCAATATAAGAAATAGCTGCAAAATTCACAAAACTTTCAATCCTAGAACTACACTATAGCCACTGGCCACTATGTATTGGAGTCAGCTTTGTACAAAAAATGTCCTCAAAATCCACCTCAAATGCTATTCTGAGTTTTTCTACCCACAATGAAAGTGTACTTTAACCTCTGTCACTCATCCTCTCTACATGTTCTACAGAAGATCTGTCACCTGAACCAAGGCCTTGGCACTCTTCCACCTGTCTGAACATGATTGTATCTCCATTCCTTGACACAGAAGATACAGCATGGGTGGAACTATTTCCCAAGTGAGTCCCTTGTTGACGAAGCTGAATCAGCATTCGACAACTAAGAAGTGGAAACAGAGCAATTGCAGTCCTATTTCAAGAAGAGTAACCTTCAATGGTGAAGAGAATGCACAATACTCACATATTTGTTAGGGGTTCAATATTAATAGCAGAAAAAATCTATGGCACATTAAGCTTCGGATACATAAGTAGGTTGCCAAACTCAATTACAGGGAAGGCTGCAGTAACAATGAGGAGGAATGCTGAAATTATGACTGTATATAGGTAATAAAGTGTACCTGAAATTTGATAAGCACATCAGTAAAAGTGTGACCACGGAGGCAAGGAATGTGTAAAAAAACCATCATAGTGCATAACTGTTTGAAGGGGCAGTTTTTGCCCAAGTAACCGCCTTGAGTGTCTTGAAAACTGTACTGCTTTGAAAGACACAAGAAAGAACACCACTGTTTGTCACTCCATTAGTAGTTTTTTCCCCAAAGGCATGAATGACAAACCCAAGGTATACGCAGTAAGCAGGGCATAACGAATGACTCGGACATGGTAATTACCAAACAAGACATCATAAGTGTCTGATTCCTTGATAGACCCCTTCACAGATATTGAAAGAAGACCAATTTCTGCACCAAAGATTGCGAGATCAGTGATAACAAGGAAAGCCATGATTAGTCGACTTCTGCCCCAGATTACCCAAGTCCTAACAATGAATATCACTGATGGAATTTTGAGATGCGTTTCGAAAAGGGACCAAAATAACCAACAGTTAGAGACAAATAATGATGCATTTACACCCCCTGAACAAGCATCAGTGTCAATGAGATACAGGAAGAATGTTCATACATATTGTGCCGATATTAACAGAACTAGCATGAATTGAATGCAAGGATAAAAATGCCACTAGCGTGACTAGGGGGATCAATCGTGTCAAGAGATAGAGAATCTTGGGAATTTTCCATGGAGCCTTCCAGATCATGGAATATTCCAGAGGAAACAGGCACTCATATGCCTGAAATTTTGTGGGATAGCGTGAAGAACTGCGAAGACATATGCTTGAGAACGCCTACCCATAATGAAAGACATGCATCTATTGCATGTCATGAGTTAAGAGTTGGCCTGTGGTGTATGAGGGACTCAACAGATGGTGCACTGCATAGTAAAGGCATCAGCGACTTAATTCCTCTAAGAGTGGGAGAAATAACGCACTTGTCTCATGAAGGCTTCCCAAAGTATGTCCTGTGTGATGTTTGTTGCTTCAGATACCTCGAGCTCCATGTATCGGACTTGTGTAGCTCTAAGATGGAAGATGAATTTGAGGGTTGAACGTTGAATGTTGATAGGGGATCGGTTTTATAGGATATACATGTCTGCGGAACGAAAAAAAAAACAATTATGATATTGAGCTGTAAGATCAAGGGATGATATAGTGATACAGTGAAATTGTAATATGTAAAAAAAATCGTACCAAGAGTATATCACCAACGGTTTCCAAGGTCATGGATGCCGGATCTCTGCGAGAAGATGCGCTGACTTCCAAAAAAAGGTGTGAAACATGGAGGTTTTTGCAGCTTACTCTTTTAATTCTGAGGTCTACTTTTTCAGCTTACCTCTTTTAGACGAAATTTCACTTGCAGCTTTCTTGTACTTGGAAAATGCTTTTGTATTATGGGACGTTGCGGCGCCCCGAGATTGATTTCAGCTAGCCCTGAATAGCTCAGAAAGAAGTTTACACAAAGTTTCATGCTATTCTCTTCCCCAGGTCCAGTTCTCACCGGGCATGGAGCCGCACAAATCTTATGACTTCCAGTCAATGATTTGCCATAAATAGGTGAAATGGAAGAGAGAGCGTAAGCACAACGTCATAACAATACACCTGTCCCAGCAATATCACAACCCAAAATCAAACGCATTCTTCCCTGTCCGAACAGCATCCAACAATCCTTTCCCCGCCAGCTTTTCCACAAGGTTCAACAACAAATCATCGCAACCCCTATGTGCAACAACCTGCACCGCAACAGGCAGCATCTCCCACTCCCTACTAACATGGCTATAATACCCCACCTGGCCCAGCGGAATCGTCACTTCAGGCAACCCCGCCATCGACGCGAGATAGATGAAATAATCTGACGGCTTCGCCGTGTTCCCATCTCCACCAACTGGACCTGCGAGTAGTGCCTGTGCAGCCCCTTCCATATTATTTAACTCTTCAACGCGGTACGACGGCCGGCCACCGGTGCTCGCGTCATACATGAACAGTGAGTCCGAGCACGACTTGATATCTGCTTTGATGAAATCCGACGCCACAGACTCGCGGAACGCATGGAGGACGCGTTGGGCAGCGACAAAGTCCTGCGCTGTGTGTTTCGCACCGCGTTCAAACATCGCCCTCGCGCGCGGGTCGAACGTCGGTGTGGAATTGAACTGGTTCTTGTATGCCTCGACGAGGGGTTTGCCGACGGACACCCATGAACGGTACTCGGCTAGGGTGTTGGACGCGAGCTGGAATTGGGCAAAGTCGTGCGAGGGGATGTGGTCCAGCAGGGAAGTGGTGAAATTCATTGGGACGACGGTTATTTTGAGGTGTTTCGAGAGCATGGCTGCGAAGTTGTCGTAGAGGACTTGGGCTGCGGGGTTAGAGACAGGGAAATGTTCGGTTGGGTAGAATAGTTTTTTGGGGAATCGAATGGTTTGGCGTTTCTTTCGAACAGGAGAGTGTTCGTACCTACCAGGGTAGGTCAGTAAGGGTAAAAAAATACAACAAATGTCTTACCATCGAATACCGAGCGCAGCAAATAACCTCGGGTCCCGCGTAAAGTAGCCTGCCGTATCCATGTCCTCCGCCAGCGGGATCACACCGCTCATATCCAAACTCCCATGGGTAGGCCTCATCCCATACGCGCCCACAAACGCCGCAGGCTTCCTCACACTTCCCCTCGTATCGCTCCCGACAGTAAACTCGACCCATTCATACCCCGCGATCGCACAGGCACTCCCAGAGCTCGACGCAGACGCCGTGAGGTGCCCGTCCCCGCGCGGGTTGAGCGAGTACGCGTGGTCGACGTACTCCCAGGGCTGTGCACCGTGTGCGAACTGGGATGTGCGTGTCTTGCCTACGAGGGAGGCGCCGAGAGCGAGAAGGCGTTGGATTGATGGCGCGGTGGTGGAGAGCGGGGAGGGATGCACGAGGGCGTAGGCGTGTGAGCCTGCGCCTGTAGGAAGCCCTTCGACGTCGAAGATGTCTTTGACGGCAAAACGCATGCCGGAGAGCGGGAGGGATTTGGTGAGCAGGCTTAGTCGCGAGGGGACAGGGATGTATTGTGCGCCAGAGGTGTCGAGAGTGATGTTGGTGGGCGTCCAGCCGCCTGAAGGGTTTGGGATTGCGCCGAAGAGGAAGCTGGCGTACTCGTCTTTGCGGAGGCGGTAGGGGGCGAGGATGTCTAGACGGGACGAGTTCTGGGAAGGTGCAGTGAAGTACGGGCCCGTTGGAGGCCCAGTTTCGATTTTCGAGACTGGAGGGCTCGTGAATTTAGGCAGGCGAATATTTGAAGAAACGTATATGTGCGTTATGTTGCTCTCTTGAAGCCAATTCTCCGCGTCTTCCTCAAGGAATCCAATCAGCTGTCCACTGTACGAAATGAAGAGGGAGTCTAGGAACTGGTCCGTCCAGACATCGTCCATGTTCCCATAGGCTGAGATCTGAGACTGGAGAAAGGTTTTGGTGATTGGAGAGTATTGTGCCGTTATGCTCGTGACTGGGACAAAACCTGCACGAACGCCAGACCGTCTGGAAGGATCGACGGTCATTACTGGGTCGAAAGGGACATAGTAGGGCTGCCCGGTAAGGTATAGAATAGACCCAGAGGCATCGACATCGATAACATTAACCATGGCCGTAACGAGAGCGGCGAGAGAAAGGAGAAAGAGAGCTCGGATACTGTACGAGGTCAGTTTTGTGGTGATAGCGATAGAAATGCACCAACCTGTCTACGAGACCCGTCTCCATGGCTCTGTGTAGCCGTGGATGGTTTAGAACGCGTGTAGAGCATAGAGGACACGTAGTCTATTATATGTGTTCCTAGGCGTATGGGAGAATAGTCACAGACCGTGGAAAAAGCCTGACGTGCGAATGAAATTTTGTCAATTTGGTTTACAACTACTCCCATCTGACGTGTCCGAGTTGATTTATTCGCATTGGACGATCGATAGCTAGTCTTGGCATGCCTGTCGTCTCTGTCGTTCTGGGATTCTGGCTTACTATGGATGCTCATATCTAGGTCTTGAAGTGCTGAGACTCGTTTGACTGGACACATCCTCCCGAGCAGGGTGTATCGAGGCTCCTCTCTTGTATCAAGTCTCTCGTACTCGGCACAACCACGGAACTCGAGGTCGACCCTGCGAGGTAGCTGTCAGCTGCGCCTGTCTTCCAAGACTATGTATAGTCCACACTGGTGCTCACATGGCTCAAGGGTACCCATAACCGTCGTCTTTGGTCGACTTGCTGCAGTTGAAAATGAGCCTCGACTACACTGACTTGATCCTCGTATACTTCGGGTTGCTCCTTGTTTGCTTTGCAGACAACACCTAGAACTGGCCTGGTTGACTCGTGCATTGACGAACGCTGGCGACGATAAGTCGAACAACAAAAAGCTCTGCCATCCATGTAAGGTGCGTAATCTATGACCTGGCTTTTGGCTAACCAAAAGGTTGTGATAGTACGTTGACGAGTAGATTGTACATTCTCTGACTACTAATACAGGTCCCGCTTCAGATCAAAAGCGTAACTAGCGCTAAATAACTACATAGCAGTATGCTGACTTTGATACAGGCCTTACAAGGTTTAGGCTTCAAGGACATGTCAAGCTCAGCACCAATAATCACTCTAAGACAGACAGCCTCCTATAAGCCACTGTGGTTTATATGCTCCATTTGACAATGGAGCTTGTTGATTGACATGGACTTTGATGCAAATTTCGCAACATGTTTATGGGTGATCCATCAGCACAAGATAATCTGCAGATTATGGGGACATGATCAATGACTCTGCATTGTGGTTCTGGACTTTTAACAACACACATCCCATTTTCAATAAGAAAGGAGCACCCAGTGCAATTGAGACATAATATGGACACTATAGTGTGAATGCCATTGTAGGTGCATAATATACCCTTTTAAAAAGAAAAGGAACTGACTCCATAGGTAGGCAGATTCATAGATCTCTATTGAGAGCATTGAAGGTACATTTGCTGGCTGTACAGACTGGTTTAGAGTTGATTTTCTGATAGTTTATGATTTTTTTTGGCTCCTAGTGTGTAATGGTAGTTACAGGGTTTGAGTAGCTTAATGTTCACTCTGCATTGAATCAGACCAGTCTTGACCTATTGTCAATGAAGTAGTACAATGAAAAATAAGCTGCTTTGTTAGCAGCATATTTAACACAGTAACGTACTGTAATATGGAATAATAATAGCTACAATAGTCCATTATAGTGGAGAGCTCACTACACCCCCCCCAATGAGATGGCATTGCAGTCTGAACCAACTCAGGTGGTTACTCTACTGGCAGATCCTTCATAGGAGCAATAGGTGATTTGTCTGTAGTGTGGAATGAGTCTGCTGTGGTGTTGTTCATGTCATCATTGAGGAGGTCATCCTTGCCCACATATGGTTTAGAGTGGGATGTTCTAGACAGTCTGGCACATGGAGGAGAGTCTTTGTAGTCAAAAGAGGGGATAGAGTCATCAATGACTTGGATATTGGGGTCAACTGTGAGTTGTTGGCACTGCGATCTAGTCTGCAGCCATATTACATGTCTATCAATTGTGCACATTGGGATTCTTCCCAATGGCATAATACATTTCAGGAATGAGTGCTTGTACTCATGTTGATTGTTTGTTATGGAGCAATCAAGTGGTAGTAGTCAGTATTCTTCTCATAAAAATAGAAAAATTCTTTGTTTTACTTTAGAAATACTTGAAAGAAATACAAAAAGTGTTTACAAAGGAATACAGTAATATAAACTTTATGTTTTTCTCAAGAAAAAGACTAGAAATACAATTAATTTTATTTATCTGTATTCCACAAATAACCAAAAGCAAATTTTTATTTTTATTTCAAGGGAAATTATTGAGAAACTTTAACTTTTATTTTCCTGTTTGTCAAAATAGATTTTATATATTACTTCAGAAAAACAATTTAGAAATTCTATAACATGTTTCTAACAACTTTTTCTCGAGAAACTCCAGAGGTTTCCTGAAGTGGGTAGCAGTTTGCTATCAATCCTTTTGGGGGATTGTTTGAGGGATTCTATACACCCCAAGATGTTGGTGCTGTTTGTCATTGACAGTCACAACATCCTCATAGTAGTGACAATCTGCAAAAAAACTTGTGGACAAGGTAGGTGACTCTGTAAGTATATGAGTGCTCCACCCAGCTCAAAGGAATCTCATTGTGTATGGAGACATAAATTGTGTCTACAGTAAGGAAGTTGGAGGTCTCCTCAAGAATACTAATCTGCCATACCTGAAAGGTCTGCCAGAGGTATGGAAGGGGCTCAAAAGGGCACCTGAGCTCTCTCTCTCATGGTCCACAAGTGTCAGGGAACTGGTCTCCAAACTGACATCCAACCCTATTGCAAGCTTAGTCTGACAATGTGCCCACTCTTAGCACATCAAATAACTACTCAGTGCACCCTATCCTCTTTTGTCTTCTAGTAGACAGCCTTAATGAGCCATATGCATGGACCTTACTCAGCATTAATTATTATTAGTCATACTCCATTACATACTGGGGCCCAATTAGTAAACAGTATTAGTAATAGTGCAGCCACTGATGTAGTATATAAAGGCAGCCTGTGGATAGAATATCTCCAGGCTGAACAATAGCAGTGTTTTTCTGGCCTATCCACTGATCCCAAATATAAGCTCTCTAGCAACATCTGACTGCTCAGTTAGCCTTGCTGGTCCCTTGTCTGACTTTTGCCTGCTTCTATGCTCACTTGACTCCTACTTGTCACTGGCACCTGCTGGCTCTGTGGAAGGAGTTCTGCAGATGTTGAGTATTCCTCTTACAACAAGTGCCTCCTAGTATAGCCTAGGCTGAGCATATATGCCTCTTGAGTACCTCATTAAATGCGGTGATTGTATTCAGTTGTCACTTTCAGAGCAACCCAATTTCATCCAGCAAGCCAGTCAATGTCAGGGGACTATCTATTTCTTGTCTATTTCTTTACCCTTTCTTCACCTATTTCATGTCTATTTCTTCACTTCTCAGCCTTGCTCTCAACTTTCTAGACTTTTGCCTACTTAATTGGGGGATAGCACAGGCCATACTCCTGTGATACACTCAGTCCAATGCCAGACTCCCTCAAGCATCAAATTGGTCTGAGTTTTAAAAGAGGAAGTAATTCAGCTATCAATCCATTCATTTACTTCAGACTCAGCTGCACATGTAACCCAGACATGTGACCATAACATGTAACTTATATATCATGTGACTTACCTTTTATTTTCTTTGAGCCTCTGGCAGAGTGAATCCTTAGACTTGTTCTCTTTGGATTTCCCTCTGCCAGGTATCTAGCTATTAATTACTTATATATACACTAATACACACTTTGGATTTCCCTCTTCCAGCTGTGTGATTGAGCCAGAGCTTCTAGAGGGCACCCTTATAGTAAGCACCACTTGTGCCACTGGATCCCTCAAAAATTCTGTTTTCAGGAGCACTGTCAGGGGACCCATCTTTCATCCCTCATTCTCACCCTCTACTCCTTCTCTAGCCACCTTTACTATAATTTTTCTTTATGCATTTCCTCAAGCCCTATCTGTTGGTACAACTTTTAGGACTCTAGCTGCACTGGTTCTCTGTCCATAATTCATTTACTGTCAGCCCCCTAGCACAGCCACTTCTGGATTTGGACAGTCTCCAGGTTTCCACTGTTGTAGGTTAGGGTTGAGGCTTTCTGTTATTCTGTACAGTAGCTGCCATGCATCCAGAGCCTTGGAAGCACCACCATCAGCATAGGAAATCCCCAGAGTTGTTCTCTTTAGATCTCCCTCTGCCAGGTGTGTAGCTATACCTGTTCAACCTTGAATATACTTTGGATCTCCCTCTGCCCCTTACATCATCTTAGTCTAAAACTAAGAAAAGTCAACAACTCCACATTTCCTCAAGACAAGCTTGAGAAAATTGCTTGAATCCCATATTAACAGCTAGTTCAAGGCTTGCTGTGGCTCACAATCTTGACTAACAATTATCTCAATTCTATGAGTCATACTCCTACATCCACTAAAGTACTGCAATCCAAAAGTTCTATGCTATCTAAAGGGGAAATAAAATCTATGCTTATGCCTATGTGGAGAGGTAGAAGTCAACATTGTAGGTTTCATGAATTCTAACTGAGTGAACTGCCTAGATATATAGGTTGATTTCTGTCATGACTCTTCTTGAATGCCTCCCCCAAAACACACCTCCCAGGACCACCCCTACAGCTGCTGGACTGCTTTGATGCCAGAACACACCTGCCATCACCCACGTTCCCCAATAGCATGCCCGCTATTATTTGCATCACCTAGCAGAAGCCCAATAATCAAGCATCATGCCCCAGATCAATGGCATCCAAACACTGCCTGGCCATTATTTGGCTATCACACATCATGCTCAATATTAAGGGCACAGATCTCTGTTGATCCTGTGGGCCACCCACACAATCTCCTTGAATACAGCTGCCCTTCCACCCTGCTGCCAGACATAGAGTCTCCAGAGCCATCCCAGAGAGTTGACCCATAGTATATAAAGACTATAGGTAGCTTTCCTGTACCTTAGTCTTGATATTACCATAACTTTGATTGTGTTTCTTTTGTGCTTGCTTTTTCTGTCTCTCTTGTGCTTGCCTCTGGTTTAACCTCATTCAGCATACACTCTATTGACTGGCATGCACCACATGCTTGAATTCTACTCTGGCCTCATCAAAGAACCCTTCCTTGACTCAATCTTCATATTGAAACCAGCCCCCACCAACCCTAGAACTTGCCTGTTTCACTGTCTTGTGCCCCAGAGAACATTATGGAGCACTTGACACCTCAGTATACATAGTTTGGCACTCAAGCCTACCTTGTAAGGGTGTTGCTTCTTAAAAAAGACCCCTGGGTTAGTGGAACCTGGCAATTTCCTGGGATGCAGCTCATTCATGGAGAAAATTGTATTTCATGTTGATGTGTTTTACTCATGCATAGAGAAGGGTGTCAGGAGACTATCATTTCATGTCTATTTCATATTTATTTCTTCACTCTTTTTTCACCCATTTCACATCTATTTCTTCACTTCTCAGCCTTGCTCTCAACTCTCTAGACTTCTGCCTACTTGGTGGTCACCCTTACAGCAGAACAACTCTCTAGGTTTCAGTCTGGGAGCCTCTTTTAGCTGCTTGAACTCCTTTCAGCCTCTTTAAGTCCCTCCTCCATTGCATTGTCTTTGGACCCTATACAGTTTCTATGACCAAGCCAGCCATTTCAGGTGTTCCCTTAGAATGAGGCCTGGAATTGCTTGCCTGCTCTGGAGACTCAGGTGCAATCCACCCAAGCCTCTCTAACTCTCCATACCACAGAACTTTCACATATTTGTCAAGTCACTGACACCATCTCTCAATCTCTCCAGGCTCTCTTAGAGTGCCTTTCCCCACCACTTCTGCCCCCTAGGCCTCTCCTGCACCATCAGAATCAAGCACACCATTTTGGTCAGGCCTTCCAGGGAGCCTTCCTGCTCACCTTCCTTGGCCTGCACTTCTAGATGTGTATGATGGTGACTGCAAGCAGGGAGAAAGATTTCTTCAGTCCTGCCTCACCTACATTCAGCTGAGTGGTGAATCCTTTGGCTCAGATACTCTGAAGGTTGCTTGGATCCTATCCTATATGAAGACTGGTCATGCCTCTGCATATGTGCTCTGAGTTTTTTATTGTTCTGGTGGAGTGACCAGCTTTGCCAACTGGGAGGAGTTTGAGAGGAACTTCTAAGCTGTGTTCTTTCCTCTGAATCCTGCAAAGACTGCTGCCCTCTCCCTCCACAACCTTTACCAGTATGGTCAAGGTAAGCTTGAGGAGTACATTGACTCTTTCCATGCACTGGTAGAGCAGGCTGGTTATCCAGATGGCCTACAGCTATGCCTCACCTTTTGAGATGGTCTATACCCCACTCTCATAGATCACATTGATAGCCTAGCAGAAGGTCAACCAAAGGATGATCAGATCAAGTCCTGGTACAAGGTAGCACAAGACCAATGGCAGCTCATGGAGTTGAAGCAAGAGTTACCTCGTCCACACCACCCATTTCCTACTGCTCACCCAGTGTTCCCTGCTCCTCCACCAATGTGCCCCCTACCAGCAGCCCCAGCTCATCCACTCCCTCTTGGAGTACCCATGGATGTAAATGCCTCTTGCTAATGCCAGTCAACACCATTGCTATTCCACCACTGTGGGAAGCCTGGTCACTTTGCATGCTACTGTTTCCAAGGGCTAGAGGTATGTTATCTATCCACTGCAAAGCAGAAAGAGCTACTGGTACAACTCCTTGCTGCCAAGGATGCTTTGGGCAATCTTTCATCTGACCTGTCATCCATGGAGTCTCCTTCTCTGGAGTTATTACTTCTGACTGCTCCTTAGTCTGCTCAAACTCACACTTTTCTGGTTTGAGGTAGAGCTGGTGTTGATGCAAGTGTTCCAGAACAAGACATGTGATGTGTCATGCTCCTCTAATATCTTGGTGTAGATGAGGATGTCAGTACATCAGAGAGGGTGCTTACAGTCTCAGCTAGTGAGTCAATCAAAACAGATGAATTGGAATCTTCTACAGACAAACAGGCAAACCAGTTAGCACTAGGCAACAGAGGCATACAACTCATCCATTGCTCTACTAAAAATCCTCTGAGTTAAAAAGGGGTCAAATACCTTGGGCTAATCATCTCTCATGGAATGGCTGAGATAGATCTAATCAAGGTGGTTGGTGTGGTGGAGTAGCCTGAACCAGGGAACAAGAAGAAGATACAGGCATTCTGGCTAATCTGCACCAGTAGGAGGCCTTTTCCATATCATTGGCCAGGGAACAGTAAAGAAAACCATGCAGACCAAGCATGGGTCATCAGAACTCATTTTTGGGAAAGCATTACACACACTGGACTTGGCAGCCAACCTTATCTCTATTGGCAAATTTGACAAGGCAGGATTCATGATTACCTTCTCACAAGGAAAGGCAATCTTCTGAGATGGAAAGGGGCAAGAGGTTTTTGTCAGACATGCAACACAGGGAATGTACTCACTCAATGCCCTTGGTGACAGCAAGAAGCAACCCACCAGAATCATGATTGCATCTTTGCTAAATGTCCTGACTAGCATCAATGTATGGCATCATTATTTCTGCCATGCAGGAGTCAAGAGCATCCATAACATCGCTCAAAAGGGGTTATTCAATGGACTCATGATAAAAGGTGATTCTACAGCAAAAGGAATATGCAAAGACTGTGTCTATGGTAAGCATGCTGCTCTCTCATATGATGCAAAGATGGAAGCAGAAACCAAGCCAAACCAGTGTGTCCACATTGATTTGTGGGGTCTGGCATCAGTCACATCACTGGATGGTGCGTCATATATGATGCTAGCTGTGGATAGATGTACCTTCAGACTAGCTGAGAATCTCTTGTCATGAAAGGATGCGAAAAAACCACACTAGAAGCCTTCACCGCATATCATGCTGAGTCAGAGTGCCAAACTGGGAACAAACTGAAAATGGTCAGGATTGATGTGGGGAAGGAGTGGATCAACAAGGGATGGATCACGTACTGCTCAACACACAGTATCTACATAAATGTCACCACACCTTACACCCACACACAAAATGGTTTAGCAAAAAAGAGCATATGCAGTGTGATTGAGGAGGTGAGATGCATGCTTGCAGACAGTGAGCTCCCAAAGAGCTTATGGGCAGAGGCCACATCCACTCAGATCATCACCCAAAATCTCTTCCCATTGGCTCGACACCCTGATCTCATCCCAGAGGAAGGTTGGATGCAAAAGCGCCAGAACATAATTTTGGATGCGTTGCTTTTGCCAAAGTACCAGAAGAGTTAGTGAAGTCAAAGCTCAATCCCTGATCTGTCAAATATGTACTTATTGGATACTCTGACAATGGGTACAAGCTATACAACAAGGGGACGTGCACTGTTGTCACATCTTGCAACATCATTTTCAATGAGGGTACTGAATACCATTTGCTCACATTGCTCAATGCAGTTGATGACCTAGTCTCTGACTCAACCCCTGAAACCAACCCTGCTATGCCAGGTGTGCTACAAATGTGTCAGCCTACAGCACCCTGTATATGTGAAACTGATAGCCCACTCCATAGATGACCCAACGATGAAACTTCCGCCACAATACTGGATGCTCCTGGTACCCCTGAACCCAGCCAGGATAGACACACAGAGCAGCCAAACCAGGTCCAGACTAGCCTACGTCAATACAATAGGATTGCAGCACAACAACCCTCTGATGTGCCTGCATGCTCATATCTTGCAGAGGACGCTTATGCCTTCCTAGCAACAATCTCTAATGATGTTGACAATGAGGATCACATTCTAGAAAACTACACAGAGACAATGCACTGCCCAGATCTATGGGTACCTACCATGGAACAGGAACTTAGTGTGCTCCAAGAAGGAAAAGTCTTCCAACTCATCCCACTATCATTAATACTAGAGGGGAAGAAAATCATTGGGTGCTGGTGGGTGTATGCAAATAAATACAATGCAGAGGGGAACGTCATTAGGAGAAAAGTGAGGCTAGTGGCAAAAGATTTCTCACAGGTGGTGGGGGAGGACTTCAAAGAAACATATGCAGCGGTAGTTTGACTGGAATCCCTCCGACTGGCCATTGCCATTGTAGCCCAACTTGGACGCCATATCTGGCAAGTTGATTTTGTCTCAGTGTATCTAAATAGTGTACCATCCCACACCATCTACATGCATGTCCCTCTAGGGCTTCCAGGGGGGGAGGGAAAGGCATGCCTTCTCTTGAAGACCCTGTATAAATTAATGCAAGGAGGGCATGACTGGTGGCGCACCCTCAACAACATATATAGAGATCTGGGCTACATAACATCTTGGGCTGATAGCTGCATACAGTCCTGCATGGTACAACAAGAACACACAATCACCAATACTTTCATAAATGATGTTTTTGGTGTCTCATTGTCAACCAAAGGTGCCAAAACAGCCAAGGACAAACTAGCATCAGCATATGAGATTAAAGACCTTGGTAATCCAATGCTCATTCTGGGTATGGCTGTAAAGCATGATCCAGAAATTGGATTGATCTCACTATCCCAGCATGCATATCTCAAATATGTTGTTGAATGATTTGGTATGACTGATTGCAATCCTCACCTGACTCCACTACCTATGGGCATTTGACTCACCAAAGAGATGGAACCACAAACCAACACTGAGTGATACTTTATGAAAGACAAGCCCTACTGCAAGCTGCTTGGTGCACTGATGTGAATGCAAGTGGCTACAAGACCTGACTTGTCCTATGCAGTGGGGTTGCTAGCTTGTTTCCAGACAAATCCAGGACCTGCATACTGGAAAGCGCTCATACACATACTCAGGTATGTAAAAAGGACTCTTGACCACAAAATCACATACTCAAATGCTAGAGGAGGGATGATCAAACCAGTTAGATATGTGGATGCTGACTTTGGGGGAGACTATTACACCTGGCACTCAACTGGGGGATATGTATTCATGGTAGCAGGCAGACCAGTCTCATGGTGCTCAAAGCAATAAGTGACTATTGCATTATGACTTCCAAGGCTGAATACATGGCCCTCACCAGAGGAGCACAGTAAGGCCTTTGGATGTATAACTCTCTCTTGGAGATCAACCTCCCACAGAACCTTCTGGTTGCTCTACATGCCAACAACCATTCCTCTATTGCTCTCACAAAATTGACAAAAGAGCACTTACAGGCAAAACATATTGATATCCACCAC
This sequence comes from Termitomyces sp. T70a, assembly GCA_017657195.1. Taxonomy (NCBI): domain Eukaryota; kingdom Fungi; phylum Basidiomycota; class Agaricomycetes; order Agaricales; family Lyophyllaceae; genus Termitomyces; species Termitomyces sp. T70a. The sequence goes on from JAGGAT010000414.1 coordinate 25,073, forward strand.
CACTATGTTTATGAATGCATACAAAATGCAGATATCCAAATCATCTCAATACCGTCTACTGAAAACATTGCCAATGTCTTTACAAAACCACTCAATCATGCTGCACATGAATACTTAGTCAGGAAAATGGGTTTATTAGAGGAGTGCTCTGGACATCTGGAGGAGTATTGAGAGAGATGTCTGAGGCTTAACAAGTACAATATCCTTTTCTTCTTTGTATTATATTGCTTATATTATTGTGACCACGCACCAGCACATTGTTGTGTTGCATTGCAAAGCACTGACAGTAGCCTAACACTTGAATCAAACTCTAAAATTTTTCAAAGATGTTGAACATCAGCACCTCTGAAGAGATAGCCACTCTGGCTCTGCAGGACCGCATTGCTGAGATGATGTTTCAGGCCATCCAGATGGAGCTTGTGGCACATGTTCAGGCTGGCTTGGCAGGAGTGCAGGAATGGTTGGATGCACTGGAAGCTTGGATGACCGCTTGAAAGAATGAAAAGCTAGAGATTTTGCAATAATCAACAGAAGATTCTTTGGGCACAGTCATACCTGACAGTGTCAGCTCTTGCATGGTCTCGTGTCATCACAACAGGCTCTGAGGATCTGGACCTGAACCCACAACATTTTGTGTGGACAACCTGGCTCAAGGCAGCCTTTGGTCTGAGAGATCTGGCATAGGACATGTTGAACTGCATTGGGTTACTGCAGCAGAGTTTGCATTCAATCATGGACTACTGTACAGCATTCTTCAAGTTGAAGGGATGTCTGGGACCCAATGACGCAAACAGCATCTACATGAAAAATTGATTCTGGAAAAGCCTGAATGCACAGGCAATGGAAGTCCTTGTCAACTCAGACTTCACAACAGCAGAGGAAGCGTGCAACATTCTTCTGCACCATGAGAGCAAACTGGCTGACCTTGCAGTGTGGCAACAGGGCTAGCATGGCTCAAGCACCCCAAAAGCCACAGTGACAACACCTGCATCTAGTTCAGTTACTGCGGCAGCACATTCAGCCCCACTGCCAGCATAAAAGGACCCAGATGCAATGGACATCAACAGAGCACAGCAGAGTGCAGTGAAGAAAGCTGGCAACAGAGAAGGAAAGCAATAAAGGTGAGAAGGCTAGCAAGGCACTGGAGGCAGGTTTTGTGTAGGGTTGCCTCAAAACGGTGTAATGAGTGCAACCACACAGTGTTATGTTCTAACCCCCAATAATAGGATTGTGTTGCATGACATGAATAGTGTGAAACCTAAGTTCCTTGGACATCAGCACTTGCAATGGGTAGTGGTGATACATGCCTGCTCCCCACATTCACCTTACTCAGCATTGGAACGGGCTTGCAGTGCTGCGCATCATTGATACTTGAGCAATGGTGGACTCAGGCATGAGCTGCTACTTTGCTAATCCCTGTTTTGTCACGGAGCTTGTCATGGAGCTCAGCCTGACTACAGTGCAGAAGATATGACCAATGTAGCTGCATATGGTAGACAACTTGGAGGTCTGCTCAGGCCTCATCACAGATGAGATCCACCTGATGATGGTCCTTGGTAACCACATGGAGACGTTGGTGTTTGACATGGTGGATATTGGCAACAATAATTTGATTTTTGTTGGCATTAACTGGCTGCATTGGCATAATCCATCCATTGACTGGGAGCGGTCCATGGTCCATTTCAATTCAGCTTTCTGTTGCAAGACTTGTCTAGGAAGAAGAGCAAGCAGAGATCTGGATCTCCAAATGCTGAGGCTCACAGTGAATGCATTTGCAAGGAAGTCAACAAGCATGGCAGTATTGACCACTTGCCCAGCACCAGCAATAACAAGGGAGTGCTTCCATAAGTTGAAGCTTGCATGGATGATATGGATGAGGGATTGGCATATGTGAAAGAGAGAGGCGGTTCAGGTGGCTAAAGCCTGCATTGATGAAGCATTGGTGGTGCTCCAGGAACAAGTGGGAGTGGGAGTGCATATTTGGAACAGCGATGGGACTCGCAGTCAGTGAGAGGCTGGTCAGGTCCATTGCTGGTTCTGACAGGAGAGCAGGGGGCAGCGACAAGGAGCATGTCACAGGTGTTGGTGGAGGCAAGTGCGAGGAAGGAGGGGGGCAGAGGTATGACAGTGGAGAAGATGGTGCTGGAAGTCTACCATGAGTTTCTTGATGTCTTTGACAAGACACATTTGGAACAACTGCTGCAGCACCAGCCACATGATTTCGGAATTGATTTAGTCAAAGGGGCAATGCTACCACTGCCTGGGAAACTGTACCAGCTGGCGCCGGCAGAACTTTGCATGCTGCAGAACTTTGTTGATGAAAACTTGAAGAAGGGCTACATCTGACCTTCAAAGGCTCTGTTGATATGACATACAGTATATCTATCAGAGAATAAGAAGAAACAGAGAGTAAAAAAGATATTAAAACTGGGAGCACTAGAATTAGGAAAGAAATATCAAAGGTGCTAAAATTAGCATAGGCAATGGAAAGGGGATGGATGATCAAATAAATTACAAAAGGGGATAAGATGAAAGGAAATAACTAAAAACAAGCTTTGGCAGCTTGGCAATAGCCAGAAACTACACAGTACACAATAAAAACCATATGCAATAAAAAGCTTGGTAGTGGTCCATGCTCCATCTGAGAGGGATAAAAGGAAGGCAAAATAGAGGAAGAAAGACACTGACTGATTGGAATCAGGATCCCCAGGGAGCGGATACCTTAGGGCCAATTGGATAAGTAGACAACAATGGAGGTCAACTATCCGGGCCTGAAGATTTTGCTGAGGCACATCAGTATAGACCCCATCAAAGGTCACTGGCATCATGGACTGGCCTGCTCCTCACAATGTGCAGCAGGTCAACCAGTTTTTGGGCTTTTGCAACTTCTATTGACAGTTTGTAGAGGACTACACAATGATTGTACAGCCACTTGAGCAGTTGAAAGGAAAGGATGTGGCATAGTAGTGGGGTGATGAGGAGAAGAGTGTGTTTAGAAGGTTGAAGGCAGCATTTGCAGGAGCACCAGTCCTTGTGATGCCAAACATGGAGGCAGCATTTCACATTGAGATGGTTGTGTTGGACTTTGCATTGGGGCAGTCCTGTCACAGAAGGCAGAGGACAGGGAGTGGTAACCAGTCGTGTTTTTATTAAAGGCCATGCAACCAGCAGAGTGAAATTATGATGTGCACAACAAAGAACTCCTATTAGTGGTGCAGGCATTTGAGGTCTGGTGGCCTTACCTGGAGGGTAATCCATTTTCCATTGAGGTCTTCTCCAATCACAAGAATCTAAAGTGTTTCATATAGCCTGAGACCTGAACAGGCAACAGGCATGGTGGAGTCTGTTCCTCAACCATTTTGTCTTCATGATCTAGCACTGGCTGGATTGACTCAGCATGGGTCCAGATGGACTGTCATGGAGACTGGACCTCAAGGTCATGTACGATGAACATAACAACAGGAAGCAGTTGGTGTTGACAAAGGAAAGAGTAGCAAACACTGCGGGCGCTGGAAAATGTTTCCATTGGAAAAAGTGTAAAAGAAACATGTTATGCCATTTCTTTGTCAGCTTTTTCTTTTGGAAAAAGGCATTTTCCATTGTCTAATGCCTTTTTCCCTTTGAAATATGTGCCCTGGAAATGGCATAACATGTTTCTTTTTTTCTTTTTGCAATGGAAACATTTTTTGGTGCCCGCAGTGAAAGCAGGCAGTGGTAGTGGCATTGGAGAGGTGTGGGGTGTCAGACATGATGAAGAGGGTGGCAGTGGTGCAGCAGATACTGGCAGACAGTGGCATTCTGAGGAGGATACAAGAAATGGCACCCAAAAACCTGAGGCTTGCAGTGCTGTAGCAGCTGGAAAGTGCACCAGCACTGGTGAAGACATGACTAAAGAAGTTCTCAGTAGAGGACAGATTAGTATGATTCCAAAGCCTCATTTACCCTGCAGCTTTACCACAATTTAATTCCAGCGAGACACTCTGGCCAGGTCAACATACTGGCACTGGTCACCCAGAACTACTATTGGCTGTGGATGCCCAAGTTCATGCAAAGCTATGTGGAGGGTTGTAAGATGTGTCAGAGGATCAGGCCCAGATGACAGAAACTGCACGGACCTCTCCAGCTGTTGGAAGTGCCAGACGGCCCATGGCAGCACATCTCCACTGATTATATTGGCCCGCTACCAGCGTTGTGGGGGTTTGATGCGTTTCAGGTGGTGTGCAACAAGTCCACCAAATAAGTGCACTTCCTTGGAGCTCACTCAACTGATAACACAGTGATAGAAGACTGCAGTTCATGGCACATTATGTGAAGAGGATATAGGAGCAGCTGGGGATCAAGCAGGCCCTGTCAATGGCTCATCACCCACAAATGGACAGCCAGATGGAATGAACAAACTAGGAATTGGAGGTCTATCTACACGTGTTTGTCAACTACTATCAGGATGACTGGATTGACTAGTTGCCATTTGCCAAGTTTGCATTTAACAATCAGGTTAGCACTGCAATGGGAATATCCCCCTTTTATGCAAAGTATGTGTACAACCCAACATTTTTAATTGACCCTGTGAACTTGCAGTCAGTGCCTAAGGCAGAAAGGCATAGGTGCAAGGGGAGTTGAAGAGTTTGCTGGAGTTGGCAGCGGAGAGAATGAAGAGATTCCACAATGCGTGGGTAGATGAGGCACCAGACTATATTGTAGGCAACTGTGTCTTCTTCAAGCACACAGACTTGCACTCTGATAAACCCAGCCACAAACTGGACTATTGACATTTCAGCCCCTTCCAAATTTCTCAGAAGATCTCATGGACAGCATATTGCCTGGACTTATCAGATAGATGGGCAATTCATACATCTTCCATATTGCATGCCTGATTCTGGTGCATGAGGACACAATCCTGGGGCATTGACAAGAACTGCTGCCACCTGTGCAGCTGAATACCAGAGAGGAAGTGGAGATTGAACACATTCTGAGGGAGTAGAGAACATGAGGTAGTGTGACAGAGTTTTTGGTGTGGTGGAAGGGGTACAACAACTGTGAAGATAAGTGGCTAAAGGAGTATGATATGTCATATGCACTGGAGGCCATACAAGAGTTCAGAGAGAATGAGAGGACACATGGGAAGGAGTGCAGCTCAAGATGCAGGTGATTGTGCCACAGTTTTTTTTCCTCCCCCCTTTTTTTTCTTCTTGCTTTCTTCTCATTTTTTTTACTACCTTTATGTTACCTTACAAGTGGGGGGTGAGTGTCATGATACACATAACCCAACCCAGATACAGTAGTTGGTACATACCTCCTAGTTTTCTTAGTTTGATTCATTTACATTCTAGGTATGCATTATTATGCCTGCACATACTATATGATACAATATATTTACATTCTAGATCCACTGTCATGTTACATTGAAAAGCACTGATAGTAGCCTAACAGTTATGGCATAGTCTCTTGAAGACTATACCAAGGTGCTGTTCATGTTCCTCAATAGAATTCAAAAAAATGAATATATCATCTAAATACACATGCATCCGCTGTTCAATGATGTCTCTAAAAATAGATGTTATTAAGCATTGAAATATGGCTAGAGCATTACAGTCTCCAATTTGCATCATATGACTATAATATGTTCCTGTGATTATTATAAATGCAGTCTTAGGTATGTCCAATGGACATATCTGTACTTGTTTGTATGCATCAGTGAGATCAATTTTGGATCTCACTTTTGCATGTGCCACATCCTCCTGGATGACTTCCTGGTCAGGTAAGGGCATCATGTTCTTAACCATATTGTCATTACGCTGTCAGCATCTAGTGCTATTCACAGTGTTCTGTCCTTCTTTGGAATATAAAGAAGGGGTGTGGCCTGGTTGGCTGAACATGGCTCCCACCATTTAGCCCACACATAGCATTTGATTTTTGCTCTGAGCTGGTCTTGGAGAGATCATGGAAATTGTGGCATAAAGTACAAGTACCTTTTCAACTTGTCAATGAGGTGAATCTCATGATTAACCTCTTTCCAAGGAGAAGGCTCCTCCTTGGTGCCATTCACAATGTCCTGGTACTGTTTGTACAGTGGCTCAAAAAACTGTTTCAATGTTTTATACTTTTTGAAAGATGACATTGGCATGGAAGATTGGAAGTTTCTAAAATTCTGGTTAAATCATGTAAAATACTATGGCATTACAGCTACAAATTGCATTTTAGCTTATGTAATTTAAATCAAAACTGATGGAGTAATGGCCATTTTAAAATATCTACTCATTGGGACAGTTTTTTGAGCATCTCTAATTTTGGTATTTAGTACTTTGTATGTCCTCCATTTGCCTTGATAACTGCTTGAA
>JAGGAT010000415.1:0-31409 GCA_017657195.1 Termitomyces sp. T70a
TAGGGAGAGCGTTGTACGAGGCTTGGTTTGGCGGAACAGAGCTGTCATGATGGATGTTGATTGTTTGATCGTTGATCCGAAGATTAATGATCTTGGATCAAAATCTTCGATCAGTAATCTCGGATCATGATCAATGATCATGATCAGAGCCATCTTATCTTATCCCCATAGCATCATCGGCTAATACCAATTATGTGCTTCTTTTCTGCCTTACTTCCACGATCCGCTGGCGCGCGTTGGGCGTCGTACAATATGGTTTTTCTTTTACGGTACTGAGTATGTCTGGCCTACAGTTTTTGGCTTCTATTAATACATCCTTGCTTACAGTTTTCAGCAGTTTTATGCATGTATTAGACAAACAATATTATATGTTTTTCTCAGTTTGGTTGTGAGCAAGACTCGCTCCGTATCAATATCGCGATCGTTCCAGGACGTACCACCCACCGCCAACTTGGTTTAAGCCAGCGCCGTAAGAGTTTTCTTTTGTGAAAGATGTGACGCAGCCTTGATTGAAGTTGACATGGGCGTTGCACTCGGTCGAAACCGTTTTTCTTACAACCTGAGTAAGAATGTGCTAGCAATCGAGCTGCAGTTGAAGACATACCCGGTCTGAAAACGGATCGGAGGCATACTACATCCAGGAGCAGTGTGCAAGGCAGCGTGGTTGTCCTTATCAAGATGTACACCTGGATAAAATTAATCCTGGAGACCAAATCTCCGATGACGGAGGAGCTAAAACTGACCTTCAATGATGTCTATTTCGCCACCCTGAGGCCAAGGACCCTTTTGACTGTTTGTCCAAAAGGCGGGCCATGTTCCGCAGCCAACGGGCATATGTTGCACGTCGAGCACAATTACAGAGTCGCCGTACGCCTCGTTCGAGTGGATACGGATGCTATCACGTCCTCGGGCGTTTGGCATTACCGCAGAAGTCGAATCGGCACGCATGAAAAATTTGTTGTACGTGGCTTATAATCAGGAGAAGCTTGAGCAACGTATCCGTCATGGAGCATGAAAGGACACACCAGTGGAAAGATTGGCTGATTTGGCGGTATACTTGTCAACGTAATTGACTCGCCCATGCGTTGGATCGTCGAAAGTCTGCCACGTCCAACGATCGAAGAAGTCATGTCCTTTGTAGGAGTCCCGTAGGAGATACACGGCATGAGAAACTTGAGCGCAGGCGAGAACTAGTACTACCGCAAGCAGGGTCCGTAAGAGTGCCATTGAGAAGGACTGTGGTTGGAAGGATTGTGAGGGAGTGATGCCTGTGGCACTAGTCTCTTTACAGTAAATGACTCAGGAGAATGGCGTGAACAAAGAATATTAGGATTCATGCTTAAGCTTGTCAAGAATGTTTCAGTTTCTTGTTCGGGAGCTGAGCAAAGTTGCGAAGGCACAATCGATGGAAGGCTACGATGCACAATACACAAGGCACTTGTGCTGTTATTACCCATCACGCTCAAACTCTTGGCCGTAGCAATCGCATGCTTTGGGTAAGCAACAGAGCCAAAATGACTTGCCGGACGCGTGGCGTTAGGATATTCTGGTCACGTGACCGCGATATCTGGCAATCATGGTTTTGGCGCGCGAAAGTTTCTCCCCTATTGAGCCACTAGTATCCGTATTGATCGACCCTATTACATGTCTTATCCTGTCTTTAAAACGGCTACTTGTGCCGTAGATGGCACCCATTCGTCATCCGTCTCCCCAGAGCTTTCACCATGGACAATGAAATATCCAGGCTTGACTCGACGGCTACCACTGACGACCCTGAGTTTGCTTATCACACTGACTTCTCTAATGAAGCGAATCTTTTATACCATCACTCCACTTCTTCCGCTTCATATCTGCCGCGTCCACCTCATATTGCCATTCCCACTTCCTCGTCGTCCGTTTCTGGGGCAACTCAACACCGGCTTAATACCGCAGCCATCGTCGGCATTGTACTCGGCGCAGTAGCATTCGTAATTGCGGCTGGAACCCTCGTTTTCTATCTGTTTTATAGGAAACGCTCATATGGTGGAACGAGGAAACGGGAGCCTCGGAGCAGCAGCTTGATAGATCTTGAACGCAAAAACTCATCTGACCTTTCTCTCCCACCCTATGACGAAGTGAAAGCGCCCGAGCAAGGTGCTTTTGCTCTCTACACGAAATACGTACCTCGAACGTTGGGAAGGCTTTCTCCCGTTTCTCAGACGGTGCCGCCTACGTTTGATCTTATCAAAGAGCATCACCTTTCCTCGGACGAGCCTGGGACGCCACCTGCCCGTAACGGGACACGTAAAAAGGATTCTCCTGGGTACCTCAATGATATTGCGTTAACAGTCACCCCCTTCGACACACGCCTCGATCCTTGAGACATGGTACGGTACTCCTTTTGTAAGTTTCACTCCCATTCAGGGGAAGTTCGTCGTTGATTGGGTCAATAGAATTAGATGCTTACCACTATTTATCGATAATGGAGATACACGATCGTGTCATTGCTTCATCTGGCTGACTTGCGGAATCTATCTTTCAGTTGGAATATCTCGCTGGACATGGAGATCCTTATATGTTTACTTACTTGTTACTATGTGTTGATAGAAAGTATCGGACACGTCACACTTCACCACCCTACAGCACCTTTCATTGTCCAAGTTCTTGTACTATTTATTAGGTCTCTATATTTATGCATAAAGTTTATCGGGTGTCAGTCAGACTCAAATAATGTCCGTTGCGTTGTCGTATTAGTTGACGGAACGCAAAAGTCCAGCGTTTTGAAAATAAGATTGAGCACGTAAGAGGACGAAGATATGCGGCGTTATCGTGATGCCGGGCAAATGTTATAAATCAAACTGTTGTTGGAGTTACACTTACTTATACACAAATGGAATAGACCGAAAGGATAAAGCCTAAAAGCATGTAAGGACTTGGTTCTAACCGTAAGATAACGAATTAGGCTTTAAGACGATACCATATCAGCCAGGATTCGAACTTTTATCGTACTGTCGCTGCCACCGTGACTATTTCGGGTTATTGATGACTAGGACAAATGTAAGTGGAGGACGCCAGAGAAACTACGCCGTAGATCAACGTCAATCACACAAGTCGTGGCACGCCTTCAGATATAATTTGAAACATGGATAGAGAGCATACAAGATCGTATGAACTGTGACTCAGAAAGTTCGAGGCTTTGTTCGTTTCAAAATATAAGTGGTCAGGAGTCTCAATAGGGTCAGAATATATACGGATAAAATGGTAGCTGAGATGGTGTAAAAAGATAATAATTGTCCTTCGATCAAAAGATTGAATCAATGATTCCACTTCCAATAGCAGAGCCTGTATTGGTCTCAAGGAACTGCAAAACATGTCCAAGGTGATGATAGACTTACCCGCTCCGAATCCAACACCTCCAACAGCCGCAGTCGCAAGCTTGAGAGATTTCAAGCATGAGAGAGCATTGTATAAACATGCAAAGAAAAATAACATACTGTTCCCCCCAATCCACCCATCTTACTCTTCTTTTTATCATTATCCTTGTGTTCCTGGCTTCCGTTGTTTTCTTTGTTGTATTCCATGCTTCCGGGCGCATAACCAGGCTGCGAAGCATAGGGACTATAGGACTGTCCCGGGGGAGGCGGGCCGGCATACCCGGTAGGCGGTGCATATCCACCTGGTGGCGCATAGCCGCCTGGCGGTGTATATACGCTTGGAGGGGCATAGTTTCCAGGCGCAGTCGGTGGGGTATAGGAAGAGTAGCTAGGTGCCGCTCCGTAGGGAGGGGCACTGGCAGACGGCTGTGAGTATGCTGCCTGGGCAGTCGCAGGGACTGGAGCAGGAGGATGAGCGCCGCCGTGAGTGGTAGTTGCAGTCGGAGGGGACGCAAGTCGCTCTACGTAGTTGGCAGGGAAAATACCTTGTCTACCGTTGTAGCGGCCAGTCCACCAGTCTGCGTTCGTTTCGGCTATGACATCGATGATGTCTCCTCCGCGGAACGAGAGATCGGCTGGATTCTGAGCGACGAAAGAAAATCAGTGATCGTAAGTATTTAGTCGAAATGATCGGCGGCTAGAGTATGTACCTCTCCACGTTGATTGTAGTCCCATTGTGCCTTTGCACGGAATATCACACCAGGAGGAAGTGTGGGTGCTGATGATGGTGCAGGCGAAGGTGCAGTAACCGACGGCGGCTGATAAGGAGGAGTGGAGTAGGAACCTTGGCCGTATGCAGGAGTGGCCACTGCAAGCGCCGGGGAAGAGATCGTCACGTTCTGAGCCTTCTCAGTGAGCGCATCTACTGAAGAACCTGGCTTGGGAAGCTTCGCGAGGATCTCATTGGCAGCATCCTGGGAAATCTGTTTCTGGGCAACCAGGAAATCGACATTCTGTCTAGTCTGTGACAGAATATGAGCTAGGAGAGCCGTAGCATCCATCGCAATTCAGGTTCAAGTCGTGTCGCGCTGAGGCTGTACTGTACTGGCTCTCCCCTGGGATCACTTTCCTCAGACATCACGTGTCGACGACATGCTTCCAGTCACTATGCCATATTGTTGTACAGATGGTAGGTAGATTACATGATGGGAGGTATACAAAAATGACAAATAAGTTAATCGATTCTTTCCAATCCCTGTCCCTTGTGAGGCATCATTGCCCCATTCCTCCTCCGCCATCCGGGTTCCTTGACATGAAAGACTGCATCATCTCGTAGTTTATATTTGCAGGCATCGCGTTCCGCATTCCATTTCCATTATTATTAACGGGTCGGCTCATTCCAGCCATCATCGCCTGCGGCTGCTGACCAAGTCCCATCGCGTTCATCATGCCCACGCCGCCATAGTTCGGAGGGTGAACATTCCCAACGAAGGACGTGTCAGGGAGTTGTGGTTGCTGTTGCGGCGGCGGCGGCGACTGTTGTACCTGCTGTTGTACCGGCTGAGTTTGCTGCGCGAGATTCATCGCGTTCATTGGATTATTCACCACGTTCTGTGCGTTGGTAATCTGTTGCCGCATCTGCAACGCCCGCTGCACCTTGAGCGCTTTCACGAATTGCTCCCTTTGCTCCGGTGGCAACGCCTGCAACCGTGCACGGAACTCTGGGTTGTTGAAATCAACGTTCGACAGGTTGAGCATTTGGTTTGGCCTTCGTGACGGTGAAGGCAGCTCAGGAAGCCCTGTCGACGGGAAGCAAGCTGCGGCCAATCCGCTCATGTTGACGGGGAAAAAGAGGACGTTATTCCCCTGATCACCTGACGGCAATGTCCAGGCCGAAACAGCGTACTGGAAAGAAATGCTCAGTCAGACGCGCATTGGTATCAAGGAAATGCAGGGTCCTTACACTATTTCGTTGATGTAAAAACGCTATCAGAGCTTTAAAGTTTGCCTCGTTGGCTACGGGATCTGGAATGCCGTTCGTTTGGGGTTGAAAAAGACAAAGAACAGGGCGATTAGTCTGTATCCATGCCTGAAGATCTTGTCTTGGCACAGCAGGTTTATTCGCTAGCGAGAGTTGCATTGTAGTTGGCCAGGTGTCTATCCGACTATTGAACGACAGGATGAGTTTGAAAATCGGCACATTGTCAAGTTGAAGCAGACCTCTCTTCAGGGGGGCTTTGGACCTTTCCTAATACCCATATGACATTATCTTTCTTGATACCCTGCCCATCCGTCGCGGAGAACACCAAAGAGCCCTGCCAAACAGAGTTTGAACCCTGATTTGGAGGCCTCTGGTCGACTGACGACGGCGGCAGCTGCTGCTGCTGCTGCGGTGGTGGTGGTGGTCCCGCAGGTTGCATGCTCGTAGGTGCATTCAACGGGCCCGGCATGCCCTGTTGCATCTGCTGCATCGACCGTGCTCGTTGCTGATCGGCCATTTTTTGCATTTGCTGCATCTGGGCGACGAGATTGGCGTTTCCTTGCGGGGTCATCAACCCTTGTGGTGGCATGTTGTTGGGCCCGGAACCAGGACCGGGCGGTCCTGATCCACTCGCAGTGCGCTTGTGTAGCATCGTCGCGAGTGCTTGCTGTTGTTGTTGCTGCTGCTGCTGATCCATCAGAGGTTGACTCGGTGGAGAGATAGCCTGCTGCACGATAGGTCCCTCCTGGATTAAGCCGGGGGTCGAATTCCTGAGCTGCGCTTGCGCAACTTGTACTTGTGCTTGTGCTTGTGAATTCATCTTCATCACGTATTCTTTAGCTCGTTGCTGCAAAGTTTGTTTCTTGTTGAGCTCCTGAGTGAGATTCTGGACCGTCATTGCGTCTCCCGCATTCTGGGCGTTCTGAATGGCCGCGCGGAGGTTCCGGATCTGCATCTCCATGTTTCTGAACACGTTCAGGAAATTCTCTTTGGGATTCGGCACGTTCTGGGGAGCGTTCACGGGTACTTGCGGGAACGTCGGAGTCATGCTTGGGGCGGGCGCAGGAGGGAGGACTGGAGTATGTGGTTGGACTTTAGGTTGTGCTGCAAGAAGCGGCGATGGCTTTGCCTGGCTAGAGGGGGTATTTGGTGTCTGGACTTTTGGGGAAGCGTCCATAGGAGGCGCCAAGCGAGCGCGTTTTGGATCTGGGGTGCTGTGGACGTCGCTCCCCGGTCGCTTTGCGGGTGCTGAGGGCGCAGTTGCGGAAGCTAGGATGATGAGGATTCTGTATAACGGGCAAAGTGATAATGCATACCCTTCTGAGAAGACGAAGGGATTCCGGCTAGGAGAACAGAATGGGGTGGTCGGATTGAGAAGAAAGGCTTGAGTGCATCCTTTGAAGCCTGGAAAAGGTATTAGCAGGGTACACAAGTGTGTTTAAAGAAAAGAAAAAAGGACCGGCCTTGGCATGTAGTTCAGAGAACCGCTTCAAGTTTGGCACGAGATTAATCGTGTTGAAATTGATGTTTCGCTAAAACGACATGAGAAGAGTTTTTTTTTAAAAGAAAAAGAAAAAAAAAGAGACCAACGTTTCTCATTTCGTCCGCCATGGTATCCCACGTCATATCGTCATATTTCGGAGAATCATTAAATCGAGGATGGACCGACGAATCAGGGGAGACACTGGCGATGTGAATTATATGGCTGAGGACTAATTTACCTCGACCGACGGCGCCCGTGAACACCTCGAACAGCTACAATTGTGAGTTGGACGACGTCAAGAGTTCGGGGGACGGGGGGGGGGACGGACCTCGATTGCTGCAACGAGGCCCTCGAGTGCGGCCATGCCGCGATCCCCACCGGAGTTGGTGGTGCCGATACCAAGCGATGCAGGGGACTCTCTCATTTCTGTCGTGACTGGCTGGCTGTCGAGGAAGAAGCGCTTGCACAAGAGGGGAGAAGGCACTGTATCTGCAGTCGCGTACGTGATAAACGCCAAGCGGCGCTGGGGGGACTGCGGGTCAGCGAGGAGGCGGTGCAGGGAGAAAGGGACAGCGCGGACCTTTGCACTGGGATTAGACTCGTATAGGCGCCTGAGGATGGGGGAAACGTAGTCGGTGATGATGCGTGACCAGTCGGAAGCTACAGTGAGGGAGGACTCGACGACGAAAGCGATGGCCATCTCTGGGGAGACGTTGGTTGGGTGTGGCGCAGCGGCGGCTTGCTGTTCCGACGCCATGAGGAGGCTTGAGGACGAAATGCAGATCCTCGAGTCTGCGCACTCGGGCTTATAATTACTCTAATCGTTCGGCACGTGGATGTGATATGTGATATCAGCGACTGGCGCTCCGGTCGTTGATCGGAGCGCAAGTCCTTGCACTGCCATTTCGCAGATGAGCGACTATCAGTACACAGTCTAATCCTAGCCAGTTACAATGTCCAGTATATACTACAGTCATCTATGCAAAAAAACAAAACTAGTTTTGCACAATGTCGGTCACGATGTCTCTTCGGGCCGTGGTTGCTGTGGATTGTGCTTCTCAATCCAGGGATGTCGTAAAACATCTGCTAGGGCGATCCTTTGTGCCGGTTCGTACTGCAGCAGCTACCATAAACGCTTAGTCAGATCAAACCTCGAGGCTTGGCCATCTCGCGCTGACCTTGAAAATGAGGTTCTTTGCCTCGAGGGACACGAAATCAGGGACTCTATAGTCGACGCGGACAATACGGCGATACGATCCTACGCTGCTGTTCAGCACAATCTGACACGACAAGGTGTGTCGATGAACATACGGGCAGAGTCACCTGGTACCTCGAACGGCGCAGAGCCAACCAGGAATTCATATGTCAGGACGCCCAGTGCCCAGTGATCGACCTTTTCGTCGTGTTCCTTCCCTTCGATCATCTCTGGAGGCAGATAGTCCGGCGTCCCGCACATTGTCGTCCGCCGATTGCCAGGAGCATGTACACTCCATCCAAAATCCGCAATCTTGAGCTCTCCACTGAGACCAAGAAGGAGGTTCTCTGGCTTGATGTCACGGTGAATAACGTGTTTCGAATGTAAATACTTGAGCGCGTCGGTCATCTGATATATATACCGCGAGCTCCGTCTGTCAGAAAACCGCCCAACCTTGTTAAGCTGCCGATAGAGCTCTCCTTTACCAGCAAACTCGAGCATGAGAAACACCCGCTTGGAGTCATGAAAGTACCCATAGAGGCGGAGAACGTTCGGGTGCCGTAGGTTCTGCTGAATCTCGATTTCCCGCCGGATCTGCTTCTCGACGCCGTTTGTGGCGATTTCAGATTTGATGAGGGTTTTGAGCGCGAGGATGTACTTGGGGGGCGTCTTGGTGCGGACCATGTATACGCGCCCGAATTTACCTTTGCCCAGCGGCCGCCCGAGGTCAAAGTCGCTCAGGTGCCATTCGCGCGTCGGGTGTTTCCTGTAGCGGGCTCGTCGGTGGATAATGTAAACGACAAGTGGGGAGAAACACACGCACCCAGAAACACTCGAGTCAAGGGCGAGCGTTTCGGCGGCTTCGCCAGTCACTGCCTTGCCTTCGTTGTCGGCGTCTAGGCCACCGTCGTATGTGCCTATGTCAACGCTTTCTGCCGGCGACGGCTTGGCAGATTGCACCTGATGGCGCAGAGACGAACCAGGAGTTGGTTTCGAAAAGGGATTTGGAGCAGCATATTTCGACAAGAGCTTGGTTGAAACAGGCGCAAGCTGAAGAGGCCGTGTACTAGAAGCACCAGTCTGTGAAGACTCTGAACTTAGGTTAATTTTGTCTAGTCGACGTGTTAGAGAGGTTACAGATGCCATGGAAGTGGACAAGGTTGAACTAGGTCACGTGCTACTCTACTTTTCCCTTGGCCCTCCCAAGCACGCGTCTCCGCTGCACAATCATATACGTATACAGAATATACAGTCCTGTTGCGACATCAGCGCTGCTCGTCCGGGTGCAGAGTACAACTCACCAGGCCACCAAATCCCAAACAACACGGCACGCGCATAGTCTGTGGGCCTCCACGTCCGGATCGACGTGGACAACGGGAGGGTCGCGTGGATGAGGAAGGCCTCGGAGGACGCGCCGGTGAGGTAGAGAACGTAAAACGTCGTGTAGCGGAGCCAGAGGAGCGCGTAGGGTTCGTACCCCATAAGAGTGAATGCGTAGAAAGAGTAGCGGATGACTTCGGTTATGGACCAAGAGAGAATCATGGATGTGTATAGCGGATTCGTGCGGACCTGTCGGCGAAAACGGTCAGCATAGAGCGTGGGGGAGGATAATTGCGCGTACGTCGGTAAACTGGTCGACGATGCCCCAGACGAGGAACAGGCGACTGGCGACCTGGGCGGCGGTCGTAGGCAGCGGGCTGCGGACCCAGCCTACGAGGACATGTAGGACCTCGAGGATGGCCAGGCTCTGCACGGCAGCCGTGGGGACGCCGACGCGTGCATATGTCGTTGTCGCGCGGCGGTAGACGGGAGCTGAGCTGGCAGGCTGGAAGAGGTGTGTGGCGGTGGAAACAAGCAGATAGGCCCAACCCAAAAAGGAGACAATGTTAAAGCAAACGAGGTAGTAGCGGACAATTGCCGGGTTACTTTTTTTCTTGGATGTCGTGGTCATGAAGCAAGTTTATTTGGATCACGCGTTACAAGTAATCTAATAGATAGCAGGTATAAATAAATCCTAGTGGTTCCAATGGGTATAATCGTTCACAGCGCTAGTGCATTAGGCTGTCGAGGACGTCCCTGACGTCGGGGACAGCGGTCAAATCCGCAAGAAAAGGCACAAGGTCAGTAAGCTCTGCGTCGTGGGGGTCGTTGAACCACGACGACACGGGGACAGCGTTGGTGGGATGAAAGACGTAGGATGCAGGGGAATTGTCAATAATTATGGTATCTGCAATGGGGCGGCCAAGCTGCGAGAGGTCCTTGACATAGTTGCCCTGGTGGTTGTGGCAGGACTCGCGAAAGAGGCGGTGGGTGACTGCGCGATGGACGTCGAGTTGATCGAGGACGGGGTCGGCGTACTGGGGAAAACGTTGGCAGGAGCAGGGGACGGAAGAGTGCAGGTACCTTGGAGAGACTGGCAGTAAAGACGACGACCTCGTAGAGCTCGCCCATCCTCTTGAGAAACTCGTCGACGCCGGGGCGTTTGAGGACATGAAAGTGGTGCCAGACATACTCGATCTCGACTGGGACGACAAAGTCTGCGCTTGGCATGGCCTGCAGATGGTCAGAGGGGCGGGCCACGATGAGTGTGAAAGTACATGCCTTGAAGCTGCTGTGAACAAGGGTCTCGTCCAAATCGAGCACAAGGCACTTGCGGCCCATGTGCTGTGGCAAGATGGGTGGAAGCAGGGGCTGGGCATCGTCAGTGACGACCTTGACCAAGTCTGTGTCGGGCGTGTGTGGTTCGACGTCGAGACTAGGCGCGGTTGAGCCGGGGGGCTGAACTGCGGCAGATGTCAGGGCGTGGACAACGTGCTGGATCTTGGCAGCGGGGACGAGGTGCTGTTGAGGGGTGGCATCGGGGACGTGGGCGGGATCGGCGACGCAGGGGACGACGCGCTGGACGACGCGGGCAAAGAGGGAGGGCCGGGGACGAGAAGGGGACATGAGTGACGGTCACGGGTGACAGGGTCTTACTCAGCGCCTTAGTCATCAAGCAAACTGTGAACAGCGACGATGCTGGGCTTTTCTGGCAACGGCGAGGGCAACTCGACGACGAATGGCCTGGGCTCCATGCGCCTCGGCGACGACGGCCCGCTTGTCCCGCAGCAGCGCAACCCGCGAAAACGCAAATCCCCCGCAGAGTCCGTCCCCGAACCACAGCCACAGCCACAGCCCCTCCACCACGTCCTGCCCCCCATGATCCACCCAATCCAGGGCCATCCCCTCCCGCCCGGCTACCCCTATCCCGACTTTGCCCCGCCCCTCCAGCACCCCGACCAGCAGCCCCAGTCCTCTGCACAGCCCGCCCGCGCTCTCTCAAACAGCAAGCGCGCCGAGCAGAACAGAAAGGCCCAGCGCGCCTTTAGGGAACGCCGCGACCAGTTTGTCTTTACTTTTGTCCTTCGAGCCCCGCTCACCCCCAGTCAGGCACGTCAAGGCCCTCGAGTCCCGCTCCCAGCTCCTCGACGCCGCCCTCGCCTCTGCAGACGAGGCAAACCGTCGCTGGGAAGAGTGTCGCGCCCTCGTCGACCAGCTCCGCATCGAAAACGCCGCCCTTCGTGCTGCTCTCCAGCAGGCACAGACAATGCCCCCTCCTCCCAATCCACAGCAGCACGACGCTCAGCAGCAGCTGGAGGAGGCGACACGCAGCCTCGAGGCCGTCGTCAACGACTCCCTCAAGAGCGAGGCCGCAGACTCCACGGACAGTAAGACTGAATAGTCTGGAACCAGCCAACTTTTTTTCGCTACTTGATTCCCCCTCTACACACGCACCTCTTTTTCGTCTTGTCGTCACAAATGATAGTCCTCTTGTAAATATGTATCGAATATTCTTCCCGTCCATTCGGATGAGGCGTGGCAAGCCGGCGTGCGCCCATCATGGTGGTTGATGTCCAAGTGCTTGCAGAACAACTTTATGTAAGGAGCCCGTCTTTGTCAATGTCTTTGTCATCTGCCAGAGCCCATTCATATCACAATCTAAGCATACAACGCCTACGCGAGATGAGTACTCAGTTGGCAATCCTGCACCCGCTTTGGGTCGGCCCTTGCTCCCCCAAATACATGTCTCTACCACCCAAGGCGGATCACTTCCCGCGCCTGCGATTGTACACAAGGGGAAAGGAACCAGTCAATCCTCCAGTTCCCGATCACGCGCCGTTCCTACCAATATCCCATACAGCATCTCCCAGCTCACCACTGCATATTCATCTACAGCCGCCGGTATACCATCAAGCTTCGCCTTGATAAACTCTTTCAAGTTCCGGGGCTCCTCGTCGCGTTTCCGCTTTCGACCATGCTCTTCATCCTCTGACGTTTTCTCACCCGAGTGTGCCACCTTGGACCCCGCTGTACTCTGGGCCACCGGCTGCTCCACGTACTTTACTTTGCGCCGCAAATGACCTTTCCGCGCCACCTGGAAACTCGGGGCTGCCCATGCACGGGGGTCGTGCTGCACCTCGCGCGGCGCCGACAGGCTGCGCTCTTTCGCTTGATATCCAGACAGATTAACATGTGTCTGCGCGTCGTCGGAATCAAGTTCCTCGTCTTCTATCGATGGTTTCTCCACTTTAGACTCGATCGGCGGCGTTTGCGTGGCTTTCACATCGCTGTCTTGTGGGACATTACAAGTGGGCGATGAAGATCTGTCATCGGCATCTGGGCTCATGGGGAAACTTTGTCCCATCACCTCCTCACCGTCAATCGTACCGCTTTCCTTGCTGCCATCATGTAGCTTGTTTTGATCGGGTAAAGTCGAAAGGGGGTTTCGTCTCAATTGGGAGAGCTGAGAAAGGACAACTGGCTGCGACTGTGATTGAGATTGGCTTTGCGAATGCGAAAGGGAAAGGTCGGAATCGGGAGCTAAAATGATAGGCTCCGCCAATAACCGGTCAGATTTGAACGGTTCAGGTGGACGAGGAACCTTGCGGTTGGCCTCACTGAGAACATGCATCTGTGGTGATCCCGCAGAGGAGGGAACAAGCATTGTTTCGTTCACCACAGTGACATGAGAGGACGAAGATGGTGGATTTGTATTCTCTTTCGGCATCTGTTGTGACGGAGACATTGGGGAAGGAGACATTGCTTTTCTTGGTTGTCGTTGAGCAGGCGTCGGATGTCGAGGCCGTGAGGCGGAAGGAGGAATGGAACTTGCGGGACTTGTTCCGGGCCTCGGCGATGAGAGAGGTGTGTCGTCGCGGTGTAATTCTGACGGGGGCCATTCCGCTTCAGAAAACGGAGTCGCACTTCGAGTTTGTGAACTACTTTGTGATGAAGCTGGCGAGGGCGAGGGCACTACGCGATGAACAGCCACATTAGTTTTCAATCTACTTGGACTGAGGGTCACTTACGAGCACTGATTCGACGTCGCTTCCGAGGCAGTCGAGTTTCGTTCTGGTCGGCCTCGCCATCTTGATCGCCGTCCACTTGATACAAGTTTTTAATTGAAACTCATCAAGGTTTCCAAGCTGATATACCTTTCATTGAAGCGAGGATGGAAGCAACGTCGTCAGGAGGCCGTCTGAACATAGGTTTTCTACAGATCTTTAGGGGCAATAGCAAAATTAGTTCTCATATTCGTCAGTAGCAGACGTACCGGCCATATTTCTTGGAATTTATGGGGTTTAGATACTGTTGCGGCCCTTGCTTGGTTGGTGCGAATATCCGCTTTTTCAGGCAGAGGCCCAATGGGCTTCAATGGTTCAATAGTCATTGAATTTTCTGGCTTCTGTAGCGCGGCTTGCTTGCGGTTCTTCAAACAATTTCTAGACGCATGTAAATCAGACGCTCACGCGAATGGTCTATTATACTCACCCGGCACCTCCGTGTTCCCTTAGACCTTCCGACCACTCCTTCAAGTCAGGATCCGCTTCCAACGGTTCAGGACGCCCAAACACAGGTTCTCCTCGGCCACCAATAAGTGTTACAGAGTTGCATTCGAGTGCCAGAAAATTCCCTTCAGACATACGACCTTTTCCCTTAGGTATACGAGCAAAGAAAGGCTTGAATTTCGAGATAGATATAATAGCATTTTTGTCCTGCAGAATATGGCTCTTGCTAAACCTGGATTTATCGTCGGTACAATGCAATGACAGTCAAGTAGGTATCAGCGTACTTGGTGTACTCTTCGACGGCATCGCGACTGAAACGAATGGGTACCATATGTTTCTTGTCAGATACTCGAGCCCATACAACTTCATCGCGTTCGTATGTCAGAAACTGATAGATGCGTTTCAGTCCAACAAAATCATGATTTGTGAACACGTACCTCGACAATCTGGACCTTCTTCTTCGCGACGAAAAGAGGTATTGCAGCCAAGTCTACACCATGTTCTTCACCCGAAACGACAAAGTAGCCAGATATCCACGGAATGATGGATTCTGACATCGTTGACCGTGCCAGTTGCGTGACATAGAGAGTCGCGTTACAGGTCTGCTGTTTCCGCGAATCACATCCCGTGATGCGCGTCAGTTCCGGCCGGCATGCCCAAATAAAGTTCTAATTCAAAGGATGGGTCATGTTGGCCGGCCTGTCCAATGGTCACCGCGCTAAATGGCTTTTTTTTGGAGGAGGAGTGGTAATTCTACCGAGGCAGCAGAAAAGGGCTTTTATTAAAAAGGACAGGGTAGTTCCGCATGTGATTAACGGCATCAAACCATTCATATCAAGCTCGGACACAAAACATGGAAGCCATGCGTTGATCATGATGACCGTTGCTTAATTGGACAAAATGGTGAAGACAAGTGGCAATGTCATGATGTGATACAGATAGAAATCGATAATCCACTTGTTGAGAGACAGTATCGATGATTGCTGATGATCAAAAACAGTCACCGATTGGTCTGTATTGATCGTGGGAAAGTTGGTCTGAGTAATTTCCCGTTTGTTTCGAAAAAACCGCTTTCTGCCTACCTTCTCTGTTTAGAGGTAGCATCTATCACATTTATCTCTCGGCCTTCCGTCGTCGAGCGACCCGTCCTGCTCGGCGCTGTATTAGTCTGCCTTTCACCTTCATCTTCTCCTCCATTTATTTTTTGGGACGCTTACCGGCTGTCCCTTTGCAACACTGTCCACCCACTTCAATCGTGGAAGCTCTCTTTCTGCCTGGGATCCTGCCTCTCGACTCGCAAAACAGTCCTGGAGGGACGCTTTATTCATCCTGATGACTGCCTCTGTCGGTAGCCTGGGTCTTATGTCCCTCCGCAATCCGTTTTCAGAGTTGGTTGGTACGATCTTAGGCAAAACAGATTTTCGAACCTTGTTTTGCATAGTCGTCATTTTCATCGTGGTATTTGTTCTAGGTTAGTGGGTTTTCCACTTTCCATCACATCTTACCCTGCTTTGCAAAAAAAATTTATCTATCCTCAACGCCACCCTCTCAACTGATAAACTTTTCTTTTTGCTCCAGCTTATCTCACAAACCCATCGGAAAACTCCTTTCGCGCTTATCTGACTGAACAGTCCTTCCGGCTGCACCTTAGCCGGCTCGACGACAACACTGACGATGATCACAAGCAATCAACTTACAGGACGGTGGCACACACTCACACTCACGAAAATTTCTCCACCTTTCACTTCGCGAACAAAGCATCAATCTCGTTGAAAACCCCAAAACACGTTTTCCATAGTTTTGGCATCTTTACTATTGCTGCGATGGTACCTCTTGCGCGATCCGAACGAGAAAGCTCGATCTTATCCGATTCTTGGTATATTGGTGCTTTTGGTCGCTGGTGGCGAGGTGGTGTTATCGAAGCATGGTACCACGATGTCATCGCGAGGACGAAGGACGAGGAGAGTTGGAGCTCTGGAATTTTGAGTATGAAAAATCTGGACAGACACAATGAGTACAATGGTGAGTTGCCCAGTGTCCATGTTCGTGCCCGATATCGACTCATGTTTGTCAGGACTGCCGTTCTCGACCAAGAACCTCCCTACCCATTTGTTGTCTAGAGGCTCTCCCCCGAAATTGCGAAGTCGTGAAAAGTCTTCCCAGAAGCCCGCAATGATTCAAGCTCGTAGTTCCACACCACCACCTCTTCCCAAGTCCGCATCATTACCTCTGCACACAGCCCGTCTGCCGTCGTCGACATCAGACCGACCGTCGAATCCCCCACAGCCGGTTATTCCGGTCCATACCTGTGTCCCCTCTGATCAAGCTCGCTTGGGTTCTCCCTTATTATCCCGATCACCGTCGACCCTCTTTGATCAGTCGCCGCGGATTGCAGAAGTTCTTCGCCAGATTTCGCATTCCAAGACCGCTGTCCGAGATCTGCGTGCTCAGCTTAACGACTGCCAGTCTTGCGCCGCGCAATCCCATGGAGCTCTTCAAAGAGAATTAGATTCTTTCCGAGAACGGAAACGTCAAGAGGATGCTGCCAAGCTGGAAACAAAATCTCGAACTAAATTCCTCGACGATTCTAGGCGTAGTACAGAGGCAATGAAGAAGGACGCTGAGAAGAGAATGAAGGCCGCGCAGTTTGCCCGTGATAGTGCAACCCAGCGTCTGGAGTATCTTGACAAAGAGGTCGCTGGTTTACAGATTCGACTTGCCGAAGATGAAGCATTAGTACACCAAGAGACTATTTCGGATGTAGAGAAGGAAATCAAGGAAGCTTTGGAACACAAGAAGCATGAAATTAAAGTGGCGGAGGATGTCGTCGCCGCACTTAATCAACGTGCTCGAGAGTTGGAAGAGAAGCTGGCTGAACATAAGCAGAAGTTAGCGTCTATCAAGGAACGTAACCAGGTTCGAATGATCGAAACAAACCGGGCGACTACACACAATGAATCTCTTTGGACGCATTCTGGGGATCCCGTATCTGACTCTATTCACGGGGGACATTCGTCTCATGAAAGCCACGCATCCCCCGTCATGTTCGACGCTGAGAACAGTCTGGGCCGCCGATCTTCGATCACCATCGATACTCAACTTCAACATGCCCAGACGCCATTCGATTCATCCCCCACGAACGCGTATCCAGCTTATGACGAGAGCTCATTCTCCGTAACTCATCGGCCAGTTTCATATGGACATCATCCTACATTCTCACCCTTCAACGACGACCTAGACGCATTGCAATCTAACGGTATTCCAGGGATTGTCTCGCCCACGAGTCAGTCTCTGATTCCGTCCGGTCTTATCTCGTCTATCGAAAATAGCGGTCTGCCACGGTCCTTCCAATCTGAGAGTGATGATTTCATGGACAGGGGCGAATGGCGCAATGCATACAACCAGCATTTTTCGTCACAGTCGAATGATAGTCAAGAGTTGTCTCTCACTTTAAGGTCCTCTCCGGTTTCTCCTCGTAGCGTCAAGTGCGATCCGTTTAATGTTCGTGTAATGCCGAACGAAAGCGACCAGAATCGGGATCAGCAAGCATATCTGAGTTTCTTGCATGAAAACCCCGTGGAGTCTCAGGATGCCTCATTGTTGCATCGCGCTAGCTCGGATCCGCATTCAAGCCGTCATGGTCAAGATGATCCTCAGGTGGTTGAGAAGACGGGCCCACGTCGATGGTTCAGCTCGAAAGAGAAATCAAGGAAAGGCCTTAACCCGGATGCCAAAGTCTTTAGCATTTCGAAGGGGTTGTCTTTCCCTCAAAGCTTTGCGCCCAGCTCCGCATTTAGCATCTCGCCTCCGAGTCACTCGTTTGATGCACTCAATCCGACAGGCATGAGCTCGACGATACCTACACCTTCTCCGAGCTGCTTCACGCGTGCGTTTGCGCCGTCGCCGGCAGAGCGGGAGGCTCTTCAACGTGCGTTGGGCGGGTCGACTAATACGAGCTTTGAACGCCTGCCGAGCCTTAGCGACGTTGGGAGCATACCGTCGTCCCCTTCGCATGTCCATGCACACCCTGCTGCTATCCCTCAACACACGCTCGCCAAGGTTCTACCGGCATGGCTTCAGTCCTTGCCTCACAAGGCGACGAACTTTAGCCCATGGGATGACGAAGAGCCAGGACACTCGAGTGGAAGTGGTAGCAGCACTGGAAGAAAGAAGTAACGTTTTTTTTTTGGGGGGGGTGGGTGTGGAGAGTTTAAACGGGGGGGCGTGGTGGGGTGTGTGTGGTGATGCTGATGCTGGTTTCGATGAGTTTTGGGTTATAGAACAACGAGAGGTGTGGGGTGTCTTGAGAGTCCGGCTGATCGATGTTCAGAATGTGTGTAACAACGTATTGTTTTTAAATAGGGAAGAATTCCCTTCATGATCATCCTTGATTTATCCCCTCGAAGGTCCTTGTGGCTCAGTAATGAAACCGTATGGTAGCTTCGAACCCAGGTGTTAAGGATACGGCAAAATGAGAAGGCGTTGAGAAAGAAGCAGGGTGTTGAATGTGTTGCACGTTGAGGCTTGGAGTTACCCACCACCTTAATACGTGGAGATGCGGGGCTCGCTGACATGCCGCGTATGACTGTACCTCAGGCCATCGCACATTCGGGCCACTCAACCTCCACAAAACTTACCGGTACTTGATCCCAGATTTATCCCACAAACAGCACAAGTTCTGTGTCTTGTGATCTTTCAGAACAAACAAATCAATCAAGCCGTGATTTCAGAACAATTTGGGAATCTAAATGAAAATTATCTTGTATATCAGTATCTTCGTGGTCGTAAACGCATCCGTATATAAAAAAAAAAAGGTCGTTGTGAAGCGGGGGAAAAAGTGGATTAATGGTAATAGTACGTGAAGCACATGAAATGCACGGAGAAGGACGTGAGGACTCGGCATGATATGACAGAATAAGTACAGAGAAACAAGGCTTCCAAGATAGCATAGCGAAAAGTCAGATCAAGTTTTTTTCCAAACGAGGGATATAAAAGATGCGATGGCTGACGTAAACTTGACATGGGCGACGAAAGACCGAATGACTTGCAGGGTATATCACGGGTTATATATACCAAAAGAGTCGGCGAGCACGACAGCCAACAAGGGGAAAATACGGGGTATGCGGTGGGGAAGAAAATGCACTATGTATGAAGTCGCAGCATGGGTTACGACCAAAGTGCATGCAAGAGGGGTATGACAATGAATCAGATATCAGAAGACCCAGGATATAAACAAGACATGTGCGCATCCTCCCTTTTTACACAAATGGCTGACTTTATCGAGCGCCATCGAGAACCCCTCTCACATCCTCCACAGTTGCCAAATCAGTCAAAAAGGGAATGAGGTCAGTAAGCTCCGTGTCATGCGGGTCATTGAACCAAGACGACACAGGCACTGCATTGTTTGGATGGAAAATATACGATGCGGGGGAATTGTCAAGGATGATCGTGTCTGCAATCGGTCTGCCGAGTTGTGAGAGATCCTATTCGGGGAGATCAGATATATGACACAAGGCGGACCGGGCATAAGAAACGATACCTTGACATAATTTCCTCTATGATTAAAACAGCTTTCTCGGAATAGTCGATGTGACACGACCTGATGGATATCCAACTTGTCGAGCACCGGATCTGCATACTGAGAATGACAGGTCAGACGACTGCATCTGGAACTCCTGCTCCGGCACATTACATACTTTGCTTAAGCTTGCAGTAAATACGACAATCTCATAGATTTCTCCCATCTTCTTGAGAAACTTATCAACACCCGGACGTTTTATCACGTATACGTTGTGGAGGTGATATTCGATCTCGACGGGCACAACATAATCAGCCTGCTGAATGGACTGCCATGGACGTGTCGGTAACAAACTTTAAAAAAGTTATTTCTGCTTATCTCACCTTGAAACTACTGTGCACCAAAGTCTCGTCTAGGTCGAGAATTAGGCATTTTCTCCCAGCCTGATGAGGGGCGATTGGAGGAAGCAACGGATTCGGTTTCCCG
This sequence comes from Termitomyces sp. T70a, assembly GCA_017657195.1. Lineage (NCBI taxonomy): Eukaryota > Fungi > Basidiomycota > Agaricomycetes > Agaricales > Lyophyllaceae > Termitomyces > Termitomyces sp. T70a. The sequence continues at coordinate 19,845 of JAGGAT010000415.1, forward strand.
TCCTAGGTCAAGGGTCAGTCGAAAGAAAACCACGTCGAGATAAGCATTGTTGGAGCTCACCGGACCGCGAGGGATTCCCGCGCCGCCATTGATAATGAGTCTATCGTCATCGTCCTCGATATCGTCGAGGCCGTCAATGTCCTCATCTTCCGTGAAGCTTGTCCCCTCAGAATCATCCTCAGCACTAGCGTTACTAGGAGGGGTAGAATCCCTAGAATGGCGTTTGTTTTCCAGCTTGGGAGGGCCACCTGTGGAACCGGGGGCTTGGACAGCACCAGACGTTACGCCCTCTGTCTCGTCGAGGGGAAGAATATGTGGGGGAGACGGAGGGGTGGGTTGGATAGGTACCTCGTTGTCGTGTGATGATGAGTCTTTGGCAGGTTCTACGGATGTCAGAGTCGGAGATTCTACAGTGACAGGAGGAACGAGAGGCGCAGAGTCTTTCGGCAGGTCTGTGGAGGACTGAGCCGAAGTTGGTACGACGTGTTCAAAAGAGGACAAGGGTTGCTTTTCTTTGGAAGCAGATGGGGAGACAGTGTCGTTGATTTCGATGGGGTGGGTGTTGGGAGAGGGGGAAACGCAAGGAACCAAGGCGCGAAGAAATCTGACAAGAAAGAAGGGCTTATGTGTGCGTGACGGAGAAGACTTGAGGGCACTGTTCCCGTTGCCGTTAGCCTCGGGAGACGATGTTTTTTTAGCACTTGATCGCGAGGGTGCTGGTGAGGGAGCAGAAGGAGCCGGTCTATCACCGTCTTTATCCGTTTGGGAGATGGTTTCACGTGGAGGACTCTGGGTCGGACTGACGACAGACACGGGGAGTGGTTCTGGCTGGGCAGCAGCGGGTTGGGCAGCGACGACCTGGTCGCGGCTGGCGTGGGTGTCGTGCAAAGCGGCGGCGGCGTTGGCAGAGGCATCGAGGGACGGGGAGTGGACGGGGTCGGGCGACGAGGAAAGACGGTCCGGCGCAGAGGCAGAGGGCGCGGACATGGCGAACAAAAGAATGTGACAAAGCAACCAGCCAAATGTAAGAATTTCCGCTCACAACCTCAACCCTCCCATGTGTCCACTTTACTGCCCTTCCCACGCTCGACGCCACAGCCAAACACCCCCAAGCACCCCTCCTCGGTCACGTGTGTCCTCCTTCTCATGTTTGCCAAAGGGCCACGGTTCGATCCACAGAAAGGTATGCGACAGGCCCGGCAGTCCCAGCCTCGCTCACCTCTTCCCAGTGTCTGACGTCCCAGGCCCAAACTCGTACGCCGTCGTCGCAGGTGATTATTCTCCGTCGATGCCAACAGCCAACTCACTTGCGCAGATTCGCAGCTGGACGACTACAAACGCGGCGCATTCCTCGAGAAGGCGGATCGGTTCAAGGACAACGACGTCCTGGCCACACGACTTGAATTTCCTGCAGCCAAAAAGACTGGTACAGCTGAAGGGAGACGCGTCCCATCTCAGACACTCGGAGATCGCTATGCCCTGCTCCAGCGAAAGGTGGACGACTTGGAGAGAGTGCACAACGACGGCAAGAAAGCGGTCAGCTCGTCTCGTCGTTCCCGCGCATGGCGTCTGACGTTCGACTAGCATCAAGCCGAAGTAGAGCGTCTCAAATCTGAGCTTGCACGCTGTCAGAAGCTAGCTTCTGAACAAACAGACCGAGGAGAGAAACAGAAGAAACAGATCGACCTTCTCGAGTCCCGAATCCAAGACCTCAAGAAGACGAACACGTCAGACCAAACCGAAATCAGAGATTTGCGCGTCAAACTCCGAGCGTCTGAACACGAGAGAAACCAGCTCACAACTAAACAGGGAGAAGCAAGCGACGCCAAAAAGTCTCTACAGTCGTTGGAGCTCAAAAGGAGGGAGGAGCTCCGTGAGAAGGACCGACGCATAACGGAACTAGAAAAGGCACTCAACAGTGAAAAAATGCGTAAAGAGGCTGCGGAAGTCAAGCTGCGGGAGATGAACGGACGCGTCGATCAGGAATCTCAGGCTGCTCGAGTAGCTGCGCAAAAGCTTGAGGATGTGGTCGCCACGTCAAAGGCAGAAGCTAAACGAGCACAAGAGGCCCTTGTGTCCCTCCGCGAGGCGAGATCTAATCAAGAGGAGGATCTCCTCGCCCAGCTGGAACACTATCGAAACCTCGTGGGCCAGGTCGCCGAAGAGTACGGTCGTCTCGCTCGTGGTACCGTCTCTCTCCAATCATATACTCGTCTCCGTCAAGAAAACGCTGCCCTGGCTATTCACGTGTCACGTCTCGAACGCAAACTGGCTGATTCCGTAGCTCAGGTGGACGAGCTGGCCATCTTGATCAGACAAACCTATGGTCAGAAGACTTTCTTGTCTGAGCAACTCGAGCAGGCCGATCGGGAAATTGCCTTTTACCAGGACATGTTGCTGGATAGTACGCTGATCGCGCCTAACCACCCCGATGACTCAATCTCCGATCTTTTGAGCTGCATGGAACGAGAGCGTACCGCATCACTCCAAGGCGTTCATCTAATAGATAGAGGGATGACTGAACTGTTCTCTGAATTTTATCAAGTAACCAGTGAACAACTTCTCCTTGAATATGCCATTCTCAAGGGGCAACTCAAGTGCGAACAACAGCTCTCTGAACTGCATTCGTCTTCTCTAGCAAGCACACTTGTCTCACACGAGGCGATTGCGGCGCGACTGGAACGCGCTGAAGAAGAGAAAAACGCGATCAGTGTAGAACTGAGGGCTGCTACCGACCTCGCGGAATCGCTGAGGTCGTCTTCAGACTCCCTAACGCGCCGTGTAACAGAAGCAGAAAGAAAGTTGGCCGAGGCTACTGCTCATAATGAAGCTGCCTTGAAGAAGGAACGCGACGTCGTTCGAGGGCTCACAGCAACTGTGCAGAATATGAGGACGGCCGAGGATGCTTTGCGGGATGAGATTGACAAGTCAGTGTCTTTGTTCTTCGAGGTGCAGAATAGATGACTGATTCGTATGATATCAGGTTGACCGCAGAATTGACGGATGCGGAGAGGTACCAGGAGGCTTATTGCTCTCTGTCAGACGAGATAGGTTCACTCGTGGCGAGGAACCAGCTCGCCGAGGAAGAGGCTCAAAGACTCAGCAAGTTCAACGCCGAGATACTCGGCCACAACAATCCCGCACAACGCATTATGTATGTCGATCGAATACGCAGGGAGCTAGCTGAGACGAAACACGTTCGTACCCCCTTTTCACCCCCTCTCTCCAAATAATTGCGCTGAAACGCTGAATGGTGTTATGTGAAATAGAAACTTGTAATGCTGGGTCGGGAACAAGAAGCTGCTGCGGCAATCAACGATGACCTCCAACGTGAGCTTGATATGTATAAATCCGTCATGGTTCCTGGAGAGAATAAGCCGCGCACTGCATTGACACGCGTAACGCGCGTGCCTCTGGTGAACCTGGGGTTCTGACAACAAGGTGAGATTGAGTTCTTGGAATGTAGTGCATGCCAGTTGATGATATGCATGCTGGAATAATAGACCAAAGCAAGCATGAAGGAGACTAAAGCAAGCACAAAGAGGAAATCAGACAGAGATTTAAGAGAGCAAAGACATGGGCTGTTATTGTTAATATCAAGACTAAGGTACATGGGAGCTACCTATGGTCTTTATATGCTATGGGCAGGAAGAGGTGGTGTCTAGGAAAAGTTCCAGAGCAGATCCCAGGATTATATGAGTGGCAGGGCAGAGGTCAGCTATATTGAAGAGATCATGTGGATGGGCTATGAGATCAATGAGCGTCCAATAATTGGCATGATGCATGATAGCTAAGTGACTTGCATGGAATTTGAGTGATCTGTATAATGGCTGGAAGGCTTTTGTAATGGCCTGGAATGATGTGTGATGGCTCAGAAAGATGCATGATGGCCTAGAGTGATGTGTAATGGCTCAGAGAAGTGCATGATGGCGGTGTGCTATGAGTGGGGCATATGAAGGAGGGTGTGGTTGATGGGTGTTGGAGGTGCCAGGGATAGTCCTGGGGGAGGTCAGATTCTGGGAGAGGGGTGCTAGGGGCATGCAGGTTGTGATATCAGCACTGGGGGCATGTGGGTTGTGACAACTGTTGACTGGCACAGATTCTTAGTCACTAAGAAAACTTCACAAGGCAAATCTCACAGCTTGAGACTTTAACATGAATAAATCTTCATGTCAAAGTTCCATTGTGAGCTAATAGCACTCAAGTTTAGCTAAGTATTGTAACAATATGGAAACTTAGCCTGTAAAGCATTGGACATGCTAAGTATTATGAAGGAGTCCTGCACAGGTCTCAGAAAATGCACTAGTAGCAATGGAGAGTTGGTAAGAGAAAAGAAAAGTTAGCAGTTACAGGTGCAAGCAGAATGCACTAAGTGATATGTGCTGAAAGGTATGTGCTAGGTATTTTAGGAAGGTACTAAGCATTAAAATAGAATAGTAAAGGATATAGAGTGCTTAGTCTATCTAACCACTAATGCTATAGGTGCAAAGCATTCAGGAATCTAGAATGCTAGCAAAGTCTAGTGGCATGCAACAATATTAGAACAAGAGTAAAAACTGAGGGTAAAATGAGATGAACCTTGACTCAATAAGAGCACCAAAAAAACCTGAAGTATGGCATGATCAGATGGTGAATTTGATGTGACTAATTACAAAAAGTCAAGTATTTGAACAATATAGTAGAATGCCATTGCCAAGAAGCTAGGCAACATTAAAAAGCAGTGAACTTGTTAAATGTAAGACACTGTAAATTAAACTAAGTCAACAGTAGCTATGTCTGAATCTGTTGCTAAGCAATGTCAGGTGCAAAGGTGAAATGTCAGACTGTCTGTCACAGGGAAATTCCATTATTTCTAGAGTGCTAGGCATATCCACTGAATATTACCAGAGCAATTACAATGCTGGTTTGCAGAGTCATTGCCCACTACAACAGAGTAGTGCTTATGTAGTTTGCTTTCCACAAGAGTTGATTTTTAAGGCTTCAACACACTGAGGGAAAGAAATCATGGATTGATGCCATCCATCTTCTATCATTCCAATAATTGGTAGCATTATCTGTGATGCAAAACACTTATTGCCATGCATGGCCATTGGATCCCATGTGCTAAGGTGCATGCTGCTTCTATGGCCTGTGTTTGTGACTTGGCAGACATATCTCACTATACATTTGGTGTGTGCAACACAGATAAAGGCTTATCAGAGCTTAATCCAATTGAAATGGTATGGATTTCTATACTCTTATTGTGTGCTTAATCTATAGTCAAACATTTGAAGTATTGAGGTACAGATATAGAGAAATTCCAAAGAATACTTTTGCAGGGCAAAGAGTTGTGGTGAAATATCTTGATGCATGTCTAGAGACTGCTGTCCGCAGCACAGCATCTGCAGAGAACTCTGATCAGGTTGGTGGTGCAGATGACCTCAGCTACTTTATTAATCACATCACCTTCAAGCTTCATGACACTTATCCTAATCCAATACAAAGTTTGTTCCTTCATATCCATGATTTCATGATCAAATATTCAACACTATCAGATGTGTCATTCAACATTTCATTGACTGAACTTGTTGGTTTATGAGCACTTATTATATGGGACTAGCAGGCAAATCTGTGGCTCAGGTAGTACAGAAACAAAAACAGCACTGCCAAGTTTCCAACATGCTATAATGTCTATCAAGGCAGTCCTGAACTCTTTACCAGTACTTGAAATAATCAAAATTTTGACTGAAACCACCCAAATTTTTGGTAGTCCTGGACTACCCATGAAAAAACTTCAGAGAGGCTTTGTTTGGTTGTGCTGAGTTCAATCTGGAGTCAGCTTGACCCTAAAAATTCCCAATCTGGAGATAGTAATTTGTTGTGTTCACTGCTAGTTGCTGGAAACTGTTTCCGACTGGAAAAGCAAAAAATAAATATGTTATGCTCTTTCTTTTCCCTAGAAAAAGGCATTTTCCATTGTCTCAAACATTTTTTCCTTAGAGATATGTGCCCTGAAAATGGTATGACACATTTCTTTCTCACTATTTCCTGAGGAAAAAGTATTGCTTGTCAGCAGTGGTTTGAGATTCAGAATGACACGAGTTGATTATCAGATAAGATATGAAAGTCGAATGATTTTGTGCTGAGTCATCATGCCTCACTACTGACTTTGAGCTCGCTTGTCGATCGTCTGGTACAGGGCATACTACTAATGAACCATGCCTGAATATGTGTATGCGCTGCATAGCTTTGCTCCCGAACATGAGGATGAGGTGTCCTTTCATGCTGGCGAGCGTATAGAAGTCATCGAGAAGGACGAGCAATACGGCGACGGGTGGTGGCAAGTATGTTCTCCGATTTATCTTCAACTATCGCGCTCGTCTATTATACTTAATTCATTCCAACAGGGCCGCAATCTTGCAGGCCAAGTCGGTCTATTTCCCCAGAGCTATACCACAAGCGCCCCGCCTGAATTTATTGCGCCGTCTACATCTACATCCTCAACAGCCACGGAGGTCCCACCAAGCGATACCAATTCCCTTACAACCCTCCAGCCTCTCAAGGAGGAGGACAACACAGAACCTTTCGCTGTAGCCTCTTCCAACATTGCCGTACCTGTATATCAATCAAACTCTCCTGCTATTTTTCTCGAAAGACAGAAGGACACAGAACATGGGCCCGAGAACGAACGTGAGATGTCAGTGTCCATGTCGTCGCACCAACTCACTACCTCAAGCGGCGAAGAAGTCATGAAAGCCACCATGACGGACGTTCAGAAAGCCATAGAGCAACTCGGGCGGTCCAATGTTGCAGGCGACGAGGACCGGAGCTTCAGTTTTGCTAGCTCAAGAGGCGACGTCACCGAAGGGGAGACCGACACCGAGTATGATATGTCTGATGTTGATGCTGGAACGAGCACTGCGGACGGAGAGACCTGGCACAAGGGTGCTCGTACGAAGCTTGCGGAACGCGCGAAGAGGGCTGTGGAGGAGGCTGAGAAGTTCGAGGCCATGATGAGTGGTTCAAATCGCGCGGCACCGCCGATTGAAGTTGAGATGAGCGACGAGAGTGAGGGTGAGGAAGAATATGCGAGAGGGCATGCCCGTTCACCGCAGGAAGTTGAGGGGGGTGTAGGTGATTCGGGACGATTGCCTGAATTAGAAGAGCAGCAGGAGATGGTAGCGAAGGATAGTTTGTCGGCCAAGACGAGGACGATGGCACAGGAAGAGAACACGCTTGAATTGGAGCAGCTGAACTATCAATCGACGACTGCTACGGCAACACAGACATCGTTTCCTGTGTTACACCCGATTTCTTCATCTTCCCAGCTGGAGGTGCAGAACCCGGTGGAATCAAAGAGGAGCAGCGACAGCAACAAGTCCCTGGACACGCGTCCCTCTTCCATATTGTCGACTCCTGCAGAACAATCTAAGCACAACAGCACCGCTTCTAATACATCCGCCTGTCCTTCAGGCTCAGGTTTGTCCCAACCGCAGGTTCAGACTTCGTCAATTCGGACGACGCTCGTCGACGATCAGGTAGATGCTTTGAAAGATGCCGTCAAGGGAGTAGAAAAAGAGAAAAAACATCCTTCCGAATGGGAGGTCAGTGAAGTCGTTGGGTGGCTTAAGGGACGAGGCTTCGATCAGGATGTCTGTGAGAAGTTCACTGGTATGCCTCCATCTACTTCGCATTAAGGATCGATTAACATCTCGTCTTGATCTGGATACAGAACAAGAAATAACAGGTGACGTCCTCCTCGAACTCGACGTCAACCTCCTCAAGACCGAATTAGGCATAATGGCATTCGGCAAACGCATGCGCATCGCAAACGCCATCACTGACCTTCGTCGGCCCTCTTCCTTCATCTACTCTGAATCCGGTGTCGGAGGTGGAAGTCCGGGCTCAATATCCTTGCAGCGGTCCCCATCGTTGATTGCACCGCATTCGCCGTTTAGCATTACGCATTCACAGGGCGCATCGGGACATGGACAGGGACAAGGGCATTCAAGAGCACAGAGTCAAGCATATTCGACCCGTTCGTTCCCTGGTTCGGGGTCCATTGGCGTAATGGGTGTGGGTCAGGGATATAATTTTGCGCCGGTGCAGGGGAGTTTGATGGCCCATGGTAATGACAATGCGGGATATGTAGAGAGTCCGGAACCGATGTATCATATGCCGCCGGGTAAGCAGGTGCAGGGACAATATCTTGAGCCAGTGGGTATGGGGATGTCAGCGTCGGCACCGACGATGACAGTTAGGAACGGGAAGATCAATGTGATTTACTAACTTTCGTTCAGGGAGTGTGTAGTGCTAATCTGGATTTCTCAAGGGACTTTCTGCCACTATGGTGCTCTCGCCGAGTGATGGGATGTTAAAGACAGCCGCGATAGCTGTGTCGGATATTCAGGAAGAGGAGGATCGGGCAGTTGCCAGCGAAGTAAGTCGCGTTTCCTTGTATTTCTCATCGCCCTTACAGCTTGACAGGGAGAATCACAAGCCGCAGGAAGTATGCGCCGCCGTCTATTTGGGCGCTCGTACGACTCTAACAACAGCTCGAAGCTTGATTCTTCCTCTCGACATTCTAGGGACGGTTCTATCAGCGGCAAAGCCTCTTTGGGCGTCGGGACATCGCCGACCATGCCTGAGATCGGAAAGGGAAGAGATAATGAGAAGGAGAAGAAGCCGAAAAAGAGTGGTGATAGCATCATGGGGAAGGGTACTGGGGATCGGTTGAGCATCTTCGGGAGTACGTTCGGAGGGACATTAGGAAAGGGGAGGAAGCCCCCTCCAAAGTACCCCCAGTTTGTTCCTTATTTCTTCTTTTTTCCGATGTTTTTTGAGATGATACGTGATGTATAGCGCGATAGAGGAAGCGAGCTCGGATCATTCCCCCCTCTCATTTTTCGGACTTTCGAGTGGTTCACGCAAAGTCTCTGAAAGAGAACGTCCTACAACGTCTTCCGGGACCGCCACGCCCAAGGCCAGCGCGCTCAAGCCCAAGAGCTCCGGCAAAGAACCTCGAGACCCTGCACTGCTTAGAAAGCGTACATCGTCTGTACCTGCGCCGCCGGTGAATATTACATTCAAGCAGGGAGCAAGCATATTGGAGCAGATTGGCGAGGCCGATCATAAGGGGTGGATGAGGAAGAAAGGGGATAGGTATAATACTTGGAAGTTGAGGTATTTTGTACTCAGCGGACCGGATCTATACTGTTTGAGGAGCAATAGCCCCGTGGTATGTGACTAATGCCTTCTTGATGCTTTTAATGCTAAACTTATAATTTGTGGGGCTTTCCAGGAGACCAAAATCAAGGGATATGTGAATATTCTTGGATATAAAGTTACGGTTGATGAGAATGTCAATCCGGGACGATATGGGTTCAGGATTGACCATGAGCATGATAAAACTCATTACTTTAGTTCAGATGAGAAGTCGACGGTCCGAGATTGGATGAAAGCGATCATGAAGGCTACTATCGGGCGGGATTACACGAGTATGTCTCCCCTTTCTTACTTCCTCCCTCAACGTTGTTATACACCTTCAGGACCTGTCATCTCATCCTGCAACATACCTACCATCCCTCTGATGGTGGCACAAGCGATGAATCCTGCACCTAGACCGCCCTCACCTGGTGCACGAGCCGCTACGCAAAAGGCAATGCGCCGGGAAAACACAAATCAACTTTCGACGAGGGATGCACGAGTTTTGATGGGCCTTCCGTCAACCGAAGAGGGAGCTGATGAACGCGTTATACTTGAACCATTGTTAACCGATCAACAGGTGACTCTGCCGTCGTCAGCGGCTTCGCAGCAGGGATCGCCTGCACCTGTGCCTGTGAGGCCTTCGAGGGAGTTAAGGAGGGTCAGCGCCAACCACACTGTATGCTTATCATTTCACATGTTACGTATTCATCTGAAATATTTCTCGTAGCTTATTTCCGTATCAGTAGAAGATTCCGCACTCATTGAATGGGCCAACTCTCATCTCCCTCCCTCACACCAAATAAAGGAACCAGCCGGTTCCATCTGTGGCGGTATCCACCTTCTACGCATTGCTGAATCCATCAAAGGCAAATCGGTCTCTCCTCCAGTGCTCGAATCTGCATTTCCACAAAGCCCGACGGATGATAAACTCGACGGGCTTTTCCAGCTGTTCGACTTCCTCCTAGACAACGACGTCAAGATGGGGAGCGTGAGCATCAACGACGTTCGCCAGGGGAAGCGCGATAAGATCTTACAGCTTTTAAAGGCATTGAAGACATGGGAGGATAAAAGAAGGACTCTAGCAACGTCGATCGGGCCAGCGAGCCCAGTATCTTCCGGAGGATTCACAGCACCAATCACTTGGAACTGATTCAGAGTCATAGATAGTGCGAATACAACAGTACCTCATTGTGATTAAACGCTTGACAAAGTAAATACCTATGTCTGAGAAGTGCTGAACAGAGTTTGAATTTTCACATAATGGCACACACACTGAGCTATCCAGTGCGTTGTTGTTTCTATTGTCCTGACCATTTTTGTTTTTCATAGTCGAGGGATGAATTATGGCTTCAACTGTAGATTTACCTTGCATCACTTGTAACTAGGACCACAATCATCTCTGGGGTGGCCCAGCATCTAGCTTCTATGTGACACAAGGGATTAGTACCCTACAAGGGGGAAGTCAAGAGACATCTAACCTCTTTTTTGGGAAGGTTAAACTATCTTCAATGGCTATCTGATATTTTGGCACAGTAATGGAGTTTAATCTATTTGAGACATGGAAAGAGAAGTTGCTCAGTCATATTGACGAGCTTTTTCCAGTTGGAGTCTGTCAGGTTTTGCTGACCTGGAGGCCTTTTCACTAAAGCAATGCTCTTATGAGGCAGACTAAGTGCTGAACTATGTGTGCTCAGAGATCAAGAACTTTAGGACATGTTCTAAGGTGCAAGACAATGAAATGGGCAAGTCCAAGATTAAACAGCTTGCTAAAAGGCTCAGAGAGTTGAGTTATATGAGAGTTGAGTTGAAGACAGACTTCCTTGACTAGATTAGAGCTTGAATAGGTGTAGTGCATGCCAGTTAATTGTAGTGTGTTGGACAAGTACTCATGAAGGCAAGCATGAAAAGAGACAAGAAACAACAAGCTCAAGAGAAGAAATATACAGTGGCTCAAAAAACTGTCTCAATGTTTTATACTTTTTTAAAGATAACATTGGCATGAAGAATTGGAAGTACCTAAAATTCTGGTTAAATCATGTAAAATACTATGGCATTGTAGCTACAAATTGCATTTGGGCTTATGTAATCTGAATCAAAAGTGACTGAGTAATAGCCATTTTAAAATATTCACCTACGAGCTATGATTTGTGCCTTCGGCACAAATTTCATAGCTCGTTGGGGGCTTTGCCCCCAAACCCCCCCCAACTCAGCCTCCACCCAAACCTCACTTCGTTCGATTAGGGCTCCAAGTATGTGTAAGTAACTCAGTGCTTAATCCCAGCCTCAACCTCACTGCGTTTGGTCAAGGCCTCGGTTTTCACAAACTCAGTGCTTAATCCCAGCCTCAACCTCACTGCGTTCGGTCAAGGCCTCGGTTTT
>JAGGAT010000416.1:0-31314 GCA_017657195.1 Termitomyces sp. T70a
CCAAACTCTTTCAAGCATTAACTTGAGCTGAGTTTCAAAAGAGGGAGTATTTCTGACCAACTTGCCATCATTTACTCTCTCTTTTCAAACTCAGCTGCACATGTGACCTCAGCATGTGACCTAGACCTGGAATCCAGACATGTGACCTCAAGCAGGTGATCTGGACATGTGATTCTTACATGTGACTTATATATCATGTGACTTACTTTTATTTTCTGAGTGCCTGGCAAGGTGAATCCTTAGACTTGTTCTCTTTGGATCTCCCTTTGCCAGGTGTGTAGTTGTTATTGCTTACTTCTATTACTTATACATACATGAATACACTTTGGATCTCCCTTTGCCAGCTGTGTGACTAAGCCATAGCTTCCAAAGGTCACCCTTACAACCAGTTGGAATATCTATTTGCAGTTGCTTAATATTTAGAAAAAAATAGATGATCAGACTTCAAAACACTAATGTAAATCAATCAGAATTTATTAGCATAAAAATTTCTATTTCCATTTATTTCTCTTATTTTTTGATTGTTCCTCTCTTTCTGTTGTAAGTAATCAAAAGCAAGAAAATGTTTAAAGTTTTTATTATTTTTCTATTGTTTTAGTTATTTTAAGCCTGTATATATTTCTGGAACATTTTATATTTTGAGACAAATTAGTTTAGAAATCAAATCAAATCAAGTTATAGATTTTGAGTATTTATATATATTACATACTTTTACCAAGAATAATCTGAACAAGACATAAGAGAAAATAATGCAAATATTAGTAATTTTGACTTTGGTTGTCTTCATCTAGCTCTGCATGACTTTTTGCCTTTGAATACCTTGGCATGTGTTTTAACCACAAAATACATTCAAAATGATGAGAATTCATATAAAATTGCAGCCATTAAATAAGTGATCACCATAAGTGATGATTACACTTGTCTCATACATTATATTATCTGTCTCTCCCAACTATATTCCATAATTTTTGTTGTAGCATATCTAATTTATAATCTATAATTTATCTTTATAAAGCAAACAAAGAAAATTTCAGATTTTCAGCTGACACAAGCAGGATTTATAGTAATCACAAAGTCATGTCCCAAGGAACATCATATTCTTAGAATAAAAAATCCTCAATTTATCTGCCAGGTCAATATTTATATTAGTATTTGCCTTACCTACCTCATATATGCTCTGAATTTCTCTGCAAATTGTACTTGTGCTACTAAATGTAAAAACCTTATAGAGTAGCAAATACTTATTGACTGAATGAGTCTTTGTTGACCTGGATAATTGAAGTGACAACAACGCTTACGTACAATATATATCAAGTCCGACATCACGCGCGCGTACTTTCGTTAACCATGGCATCATCGTCAATCTCAGCAGCACCAATACACGGCAACTATCACGGGTCAGACAAATTATTACGCACATCTCAACGCTAGATAACCAATACAAGGGCAGGATAGCTATTACTCGAAGCGTCCATCAATTCGAGACCCCCGTTTAGCCTTACTTCCACCGTCTATTTTCACTTCCGCACGCGTTCTTGATGTCGGCTGTAATGAAGGATGGGTGACCTGCGAAATAGGCAAATATTTTTTTCCTTCCGCGCTTAATGAGTTGGTTGAATCGTTACTGTCAGGTCAGTCTTTGGGTGCGCATAAAGTCGTTGGAGTCGACATTGATGACACACTCATTCGTGCTGCGTGGCGGAAAAGACGGACCGTCTGGTCCTTACAAGAACCAGAGGACGGAGACGCGAACACTAACTCAATCAAGGCATCCGCCAAAAATTCCAATAAACGCAAAAGAGGGTCTTCTGCGTCGCATTTACATTTGCATCCCCAACCAGACTATTTTCCAATGTCATGCGAACATGAAATTGGGTCTCTCCCTATTCCGCCCTCGGAGGCCCGTGGCCGACATGTTTTCCCCCATAATGTGTCGTTTCGGACAGCGGATTGGGTCTCGACACGTATTCCGGAGGATACTGATGGATATGATGTCGTAATTGCGTATGTTTGGTTTCCCCCTTCTCTGTGATTCTATCATGAATGGGCCGGTTGCGGCTGCCTAGGTTCTCAATATCAAAGTGGATACATTTGAACGGCGGGGATGCAGCCATTTGCACGTTTTTCCAGCGTGTCTATGATGTATTAAAACCTGGAGGAATGTTTATCTTGGAGCCGCAAGCTTGGGATACGTACGCCAAGGCAAAAAGATTAGGTGAGGTGCGTCATTTGGAATCTGTCTATGGTTAATGCCACCTATGTACATCCCTCAGAGACTCAAGGAAAATGCGAATAAGCTAAGAATGCGACCAGAGGATTTTGAAAGTCTTCTTGGCACGATTGGGTTCGGGCCTGCACAACATTATGGGGTCACTGGAGAAGGAGGTTGGGGCTTGATCGAATGCATTTATGTGACTCTGACTTTGCATGTAGGATTTCGGCGTCCAGTGGACCTGTACACTAAGTGAATTCTCAGGCGAGCCCTGTCGTTGAAGGTGATGAGTTTATAGATTCATAAGATACCATAACAAGAAAGCCTTTTGACACTTTATATTTACGTATTGTCGCCGAGTGAACAATTTCTGTCTAGGCAGGTGAACAACCCACACGTAACTCATTATTCCAACAGTGGAGTACTTGACCATCTACATCCACGACGTTCTCTGAGATGTTGACACTACATGGTCCTCGGTGGTTGACACTACATGGTCCTCGGTGAGAACTTGGGTGGGACGGTCTTTCAGATCAAACAAACCGACGTCGCAGGACAAAATGGTAGTAATGCGCCGGGGCGCGATGACGATAATCATGAATGCCAGACTGAATGAACTGACGTGTGGGTTTTGGGGAGGCCATACGCCAGGAATACTGTACACTATGGGTGATCAACCTATGGCAACCGCGGTGCCTCGGTCCTGAAAGCTTTGACTGTGCCGTGGGTACCAGGGTACCATTCCATAGCAATTGTTAAAGCAGTAAAGTGGAGTCATAGGAAAGATGAAATTCAAGCAGCGCAGTTTCTATTTATAATTTGATCGTCAAAGTAGTACTCTCGCTTGACATGTACTTATTTCTGACCTTCGACCCCTAACTCCTTCAACTCTTCCTACGCGGTCGACGCTATAGCCAGCGTTTAGCCCGCAGATTCCCTTGATACCATCATTTTGTCCACCCTGCATGGGTAAATCAAAGACTCCGACCCCGCAGGAGGCCAGGAAACAGAGAGAAGAACAGGAGAAAACAGCGCTTCTCCCACCAGGTCTTCTTAACCATGGAAATACGTGTTTTATGAATTCGATTCTCCAGGGCGTACGTGCTTAAATTCTGCGGAAATGGATTGGTGACATGTTAAATGTATTCGTTAGCTGATAGCAACACGACTTTTGTCAGATCTTGCTCTCTTTAAGCCAATTTCACCGTCAATACGATATCAATACAATACTGTATCAAGGAAATCTCCACTGTTGACCAATGGTCACAAGATGGGTGGCCAGTACGAGCAATCATGGGTAGATTCGATGCCAATTGGCGATGTCTTTCTAGATTTGATGATGAAGGCATGGGACAGTCAGACGCACCAGAAGAGGGAAAGTTTGAGTCCAAAGTGTGTTTTACCCTACGATCCTTCGAGGTAAACTTGACGTCCACTCTAGGCCGATCTTGGCTGCTTTGGGTCGGAAGTACGACCAGTACCTTGACTTTGCGCAACAAGACGCTCATGAATTCTTGCGTATCCTGCTAGACGCCTCTCGAATGGAAGAACTCGATGTGAGTCAATTCGATTTGTGTGTTACAAACGAGGTGAGATTTGCCATCTATATCTAGGAGATTAAGAAACGCCAGCCGCTACCTGAGAAAGTCAAGAAGCGACGTCGAAAGACCGTAACGCCTGCACACCTCTCATCGCAGTCCTCGCCTTTGCCGCCTACCATTTCTGAAGAGGAAAAACTCGCCACTCTATCCGACACTATCTTCGGAGGTAAATTCGCCAGCATCCTTGTGTGCCGCGAGTGCAAAAATGTGTCGACGACGTACGAAGACTTTAACGATATCAGCCTGAGCATCAAAGCTGAAGACTACCATACGAGAAAACGCGACCGTCTCAAAAGCTTTGCGAAGCGCCTTACGTCGTTTCAGACATCGTCACTAAGTGCTATCAACGAGGTACCTCGACCATCGTCCGTTCCACCCAGCCCGCGGGAATGCGAGCACCAGCTGGCAGGGCACGAAGAGCCAGTGTCAGTTTCCCAACCGCGAAGGAGGAGTTTTGATGTCGTACATGATACTAGTAACGATCAAGATAGTGACACCAGCCCTTCAGCGAAAGATGACAATGCGGCCTCGCAGGAACCTCCTGTGGATTCTCCGGACGACAGCAAGGGAAAGTTCGTAGAGACCCCGCTGCTTACAAAGTCAGACAAATCCGAGAAAAAGGACAAGAATGACGGGTGGGCGAGTATCGGGCGGCGGATAAGCTTCAATGTCGGTATGAGGAAAACCCGGTCCCAAGATAGAAATAAGAAGGAACTCCATCCCTCGCCGGAGGTTTCTCAAATGGAAAACGCAGAGAACGGAGTGTTGCCAGCAACCGCTTCAGAGGATGCACCTACAGTGGACGTAGTGGACGTAGTGAGCCCTTCACCTACAGATGGCAAGGGGGAAGACGGGTTCCTGCTTATCTCACGAACATCCTCACCTCGACCAGTTACTTCTCCAAGTCATTCCAATGTCCTGCTCTCACCTCTCCAGGCACCCCGAGCATCTTACCCCACACGCAAAGCCCTCAAACCTCCAAAGCCAACAACTGCCGAGCTAAATTACCTTCGTGAGCTTCTGGCGGATGTCACACCGTCATCGTCTAATAACCCATTCACCTTTCTCAAATCTTCCTATCAAAATCTGGGCGATCGCTCAGCATCGGCTCCAGGAGCGCCTCAGAATCTGTGGTTGAGCATGACTCACTTTTCTGGAATTGAGGAATGTCTACGGATGTTTACGTCGGTGGAGATTTTGGATGGGGAAAACATGGTTGAGTGCCGCAGGTGCTGGAAGATTGCAAATGGGAAGTACAAGAAACCCTCATCATCATCAGAGGACGAGGATGCCAGTGACGAGGGCGCAGATGATGCTGGACAGATTGGCGTGGATGCCAATTCTATACCTGTGGACATCCGGAACTGCAGGCCCAAGTCACCACCAACGGATCTAACACCTTTCCGTCCAGCAGCTTTAACTAGCATACCCACATCTATATCGACCCCAACTGTGTACACGCATTCAAATGGGAGTGAATATCCCATAATACCCTCACTCCCAACAACAGCACCCTCATCGATCCACGAATCCGACGTGGACGCATTGCCTCCTTCATTTAAAGATCAACCCTCACTCATCCCAACGCTCGGAAACTCCCCAATTCCCTCCAGCTCAAACGCTGGACCAGACCCATATTCCATCCCATCCGTAATTGTCCGCTCCTCCTCCTTACCCATTGATAACACACCCGCCGTCGCCCATCCTGTCCCTCGTCTAGGCCAAGTCCTCAACCACCTTCCACCATCCACGTACCAAACCACCTCTCTCGTTATCCCCAAGCCCTCGCATAGTTCTGACGGGGACGAGTCCGGAACGGAGAGCGATACGTCTATAGCCACTTCTGCACGATCCGTGGAGTCTTCTACGTCTGTAAGACATGCACACGGTGCGATTCCGGTGAAGAAACCTAAGCATGTGATTATGCGCCCTGCGTATAAACGCTATCTCATTGGCATGCCCCCGCCCGTACTTGTCATACACCTTAAAAGGTTCCAGCAGATCAACAAGACGCATATGTTGTCTTTCTCGCATGGTTTTAAGAAAATAGATGACTTCGTCGCGTTTCCCGAGTTTCTTGATCTAGCGCCATACCTTGCACCCCGCAAAGAGGATTTCGGGCTCGGGAAAACAAGGAAGGCACGTTCTAGCGTAGGAACGAGTTTGGGTGTGGACAAGCGGACAGTCAAGGGTGAGAAATGCATGTATCGTTTGTACGCTGTTGTTGTGCATGTTGGGAATATGGTTTGTATTTCGACTTTATTTTTTTGATAGAGATCTTGCTGACTTGAAGATGTGGTTTGCTATCTTTTAGCTTGGCGGACACTATATTGCGTACACAGCGTTACCTCAAGCGAAATCTGCAACCGATGTTCCAGAGGAGCAGGACGCGTCTGGACCTTTGACTGAAGCTAAGGCGCCCCGTCAATGGGCGTATATCAGTGATACTATTGTGCGCCTCACTACGTTGGAGGAAGTCATGAAGGCAAAAGCGTACATTTGCATGTACGAGAGGATAGAAGCATAATCGATTACCAAATTTAGGGACTGTTATATCGGCCGCGTCTTCTTATTTATGGTCCGAGGTAAAGTCTTAAGTTGCTATTAATTTATTGTTGTTTTAGTTGTTGAAAGTACGCTATCTAAAGAATCAATTCGTTATTTTGTATTCGTTTGAACCCCTTATTGCAGGATCAAGATACTTTTTCAGAAACTGATACTGTAAGTATGCTACATTGCAAGGATCTACTACATAGAGGTACATTGAAGTGCTACAGCTATTTACAGACGAAGCCTATTAATTATCCATAAATGAAAGAACGTCCAGGTCTGATCCCGAAGCTTAAACCTCAATCTCATCAACAAGAGGATCCAAAACATCATCCAGTTTCATCTTGGGTTCCTTCCAAAGGGGCTGAGGCGGGATAAGTTTCTCGTCCTCCAGCCCATCCTGCATGGTCTGCCTACTGTTCTCACCCGCTTCCCCCAGCTTCCGTCCGTGTGTATCACCAGCCAGCTGGTCAACCCTGTTTTCAGCTTCATCATCTTTGGAACACATCCACGCCTTCTTCTTGTACTTGTCCATACGCCTCTGCACACGTTCAATCCGACGGACTTGCCAAATGGCATGTGCTGGGACAGGGGTACACGTGGTAGAGGAGAGGCTGGTGAGTGTTGAGAGGGATGCGGAATATGGGTCGTATGAGACGGATTTGCATCGTTTGGGAGAGACGGAAGAGGAACTGGAAGGAGAGCTGGGAAAGACGATAGAAGATGAACGGATGGGTGAAGAGACAGGCGATGAACTAGTATGGACAAGCGCGGGCGTTGAACATAAGTGAATCGAGTCATCTCCGTCTTCGTCGTCGGACTCGTCTGACAGAGGGTACTGACGTCGTTGGCTATGCTGATGTACGAAGCGTAGATAGGTCGCGAATGCGTGCGGCGCGTTGAACTTCTTGACACCCAGAAAAATATTAGGGTCATCATTTTCGCCTTCTTCCTTATCATCTTCCTCTTCGTCGTCTTCGCTCTCGTTTTCGTCATGAAGTAAACCATACGACCTTGCATCGCCAACTTCAAGGCCAGGATCTCCGCTGTGATCAAAAAGGTCTTCACATTCTGCGACTTTCTCTTCTTTAGCACCGTCAGCTTCTTCAGTTCCTTCATTATCGCTTTCGACTGTCCTATCACCAAGATTTGTAGAGGTGGACCAATCAGGGCTGCGGAACGATGTCACAAGTAGCTTGCGAATTGGTCTCGAGAAAATAGGTTTGGGGAAAGGAAGAAAAGAATTCGGATAGATACGAACACGTCCACGTGCACTGAAGACATAGGGTATGTTTGAGTGACCGTGACGACGAGGGAGGGACGTTGTATTGATTGTTATGTGGACAGCGACAGTCTCATTATGATGCTATGTTAGTGTCAGCTGAACCGCACTTCTCTGAATATAACAAAAGAAATTGACGAACATATATAATCCCCGCCCCGAGTTCAATACCTTTTGACCACACGTGTCCAAGGGTAAATTCTTCCTCTAGTTCCCATCTCCAAGTGGGATCTTCATCTCCTGATTCTTCCGAATCTGAGATCACTTGAGAGGGCTCAGCTTTGTCCTCCCCATGCATGAATTCATCGAGGGTATCTTCATCGCCTTCTGGCTTGTATCTGCAGGGATCTCTTGCCGTAGAAAGCTTGACAGCTGTGAAACCATGTTTGATCTGACCAGGCTTGTATGTCATGGCGTACATCATCATCTTCTTTTTCACCTCAAAGAGATGCCGATCCTCCCGCGCTTCACCAAAACCTCCTCCATAGAGGAAGGCAATGAGACATCGAAGATGGACGAAGGTGTAGCTAAGAGGAACTTGGACCACCCTATAGATGCCACCCATACGTGGTGATACATCTGAACGAACGAATTGAAAGCGGAGAGGAAGGTGCTTGCTGAATGACGTTGGAGGAGGCAGAGTGTGAGTCAAATTCTGCGTACGTTTGCGGCCCAGAGGGTTGGTGGGAGAGTCAAGAGGGCGAGAAGGGTATGGTGTGCCAGTGTAGGGTGTCTGTGCTGCCGCTGGCAATGACGACCTTTTCGAAAAAGGCGTTCGAGGTACAGAGGCAAGGCGGCGTTTGACAGGTGGCTCGTCATCATTGGAGTTGATATCGACGTGAGCTCCGCCGCCGCTGCCGATGGCGAGCTCAAAGGTCCGCTTAAGCGCCATCGAGATGAGCCAAGGTCAAGCTCTGCGAATTTTATGGCCAGCAAGGTCAACAATAAATGTGACACTGTGACCGATCGCGACGCGTGGACTCACGCGACATGTCAAGGGGCATGTGACATTCGATCTGTAACATTGAGTTTCATTTCATTTCAACTTCACCTTCAAAATCGTGTCTGAGTCTTGAGTACTACGGGCTGGCTCCATTGATCTGTGAATTTCTTTGCGAACTTTTACAGGATCCTGGGTCCTATGTCTTACTATGGGGATGACGGGGAATGTCAATGGAGTGAAATACACTTTGCCTTCCCCGTTCAGTTGGACAGATTTTCTTTCTGTATGTCAATGATTTGACTTTGAGAATCGTCAGAAAAACAAAAGCAAACAGGGTTGAGCAGGTGCTCAAGCACTTACATCAAAAAGCTCGCTGGGCAACTTCACCGAGCTTCGTCTCAACGGGCCGGTGAGACACATGACCTGCCGACAGATTTCGAAGCGTCATTTGCAACCATGAACATATCATATTCTTATTAAGCTTTCTATCCGTCCCACCCATGGCTAAGGAACGGCTACCTCTTCCAAGAGACTTCTTGTTTGGATACGCAACTGGTGCGTCCGGATTTCATTTATTTTAATCGATATATATGGAGTCGTTTATGCAGCGAGCTATCAGATAGAGGGTTCTTCTGCTGCCGGAAATCGTGGACCTTCTATCTGGGATACTTTTACACATAGGGATCCTTCGCCCATCGCGGATCGCTCTTCTGGGGACGTTGCGACCGACTCCTACAGGAAGTGGAAGGAAGACATTGCGCTTGTTAGATCTTACGGTGCAAATGCGTATCGATTTTCGATCTCCTGGTCTAGGATCATCCCAAAGGGTGGACGCAACGACGAAGTAAATACTGAAGGTATCAAGTTCTACCGTGACATTATTGAAGAGCTAGTGCGAGTTGGAATTACGCCCTGTGTCGTAAGACTTATTGTTTTGGTTGAAAATTAGCGCTTTTCTTGACACAACATTCCTAGACTTTATATCACTGGGACTTGCCCCAAGCTTTGCATGACAGATATGGTGGCTGGTTGAACCGCGAAATTGTAGAAGACTTTGTTCAGTATGCAAAGGCAGGAAATTATTCAACAGGCGGATAGATTGATTCACTAACTGCACCCCAAGATATGCTACGAAGCGTTTGGAGATCTCGTAAAGCATTGGTAAGTTAATCGGAGTGATGTCTGCTGTAAATCATTTATACGATAGGCAGGATCACTCTGAACGAGCCTTGGTGTATCTCTGTACTGGGATACGGTGTTGGAAGACATGCCCCTGGCAGGTCGAGCAATCGTGAACGCTCTATAGAAGGTAATTCTGCAACCGAGCCTTTCGTGTATGTACTTTCCCTCGGCTCCGTCATTAAAGTCAAATTCAACAGCTGTATCATAGTGTCGCACACAACTTGATTTTAGCTCATGCGTTCTCCGTTAAACTTTATCGTGAAAATTACCAGAAAGTACAAAGAGGAACAATTGGAATCACTCTGGACTGCTCGTGGTACATACCTTATGATGAATTTGATCCTGCGTGTACCCATTCTCACATCTTCCGTTTTATGTTATTTCTCACTGCTGTGCGTAATAGGTATCGAAGCTGTCCAGAGGGCATTCGATGCGCGATTAGGTGTGTACGCGCCTCTGATAATGATCACTCGATATTAATCACGTCTCTAGGCTGGTTTGCTGTTTAGTATCGATTTCTAATACATATTCGTCCCTTATTCATGATTTTCCTCTCAGGATCCTATATACAAGGGTCGCTACCCAAAGTCTCTTGTCTCCTCATTAGGTGATCGCCTGCCGCAATTTACAAGCGAGGAGATAGCTGTCGTCAAGGGATCTTCAGAGTTCCTCGGGCTCAATCACTATACAAGTAATGTTGTCCGTGAGTCCAAAATCCCTGTCATAATACTTGACGACCTCGAGGCCTTTTGCATCATGATACAGAGCCTGGAGGAACTGACGAGTTCAATGGGCGAGTCAAGGCCGGGTTTACTAGGTCCAATGGCACACAACTTGGTCCTCAAGGTTAGTAATCGAACCTAAGCGCTACATATTGTTTTGCACTCATTTATTTGTGTATATCAGCCGGTGTTGCATGGATCCAAGCCTGTAAGTGAAAACCTTCCTTCGCGAAGCGAGACATGAGCAGCTTACACCACATGTATCAGATCCTTCTGGCTTCCGAGCCGTATGTACCTTTAATTGATGTTTACAATGCGTCTGCCGACCATGCTCTGGCCCATCAAGCTCCTCAACCATCTGTGGAAGGTATGCCGAAGATTGTATCGGTCCCCTTGGATGATCTTAACATCAATACTTATACAACCCGGTCCCCACTTAGACCTACAGTACACCGATCTTGTGAGTCCGCTTCTCCATACCCACTCGTAGGTCAGGATTCAAAACTGATCAATCCGCGCCGCGCACTTTAGCGTGACTGAGAACGGGTTCGCTTGTAAAGATGAACACTCACTAACTGTTGCCGAAGCGGTCCATGACAATGATCGTGTCGAGTATTATCGTGGCTACACTGAGGCGCTGTTGGAAGCCGTTAATCTTGATGGCATTGACATCAGGTCGTATTTTGCATGGAGTACGTATATAAAGCGAACTGCGGACTTGTGACGCTAATGGATACCCTTTTCTTCTCTCATCGTTCCATTTTTTGACAGGCCTCCTTGATAATTTTGAATGGGCAGATGGTTATATGACTCGGTTCGGGGTCACGCATATAAACTTTGATACCCAAGAACGAACCCCTAAGGATTCATCATCTTTTTTGAAGGAGGCGAGTTTTCCTTTGGGAGATACCTGTAGTTGGCTAATTTTGACGGGTTTGGAACAATTCAGTGGTTTGAAGGCCACAAGGCAAAGTAAACCCCTTCTAAAATTGATCCTGTTATCACGAGAACTTGCGATCAATAGAGAAACCTTGCCATGGTCTTGTGTGAACAGACGATAGCATTGTGTCAGACTAAATTCAGTGTGGCTTGACCTACATATCAACTCCTGTAAAGTCTGAGAAGGGGTGTCTTTTCAACCAGCCCATCTCAAAGGATACTCACATGCTTCTAGCAATGGAATAATTTACCAGGTCTAGTAGAGATAAAGAAAAGCAAGCAAGGCATGAAAAATAACATTGCAGTCTGAAATAATTTACAAGGTACAGTGTAGTAACCTTCCTTGGGACACCAGAATGTAAAATCAGAATTAATGACATTTAATCAGCAGTTAGATAGTATGTATATGCTATTTTATTCTTAGTATGGCACCAATCTGTGAAAGAGTCCAGTTGCCAGACCTGCTTGTTCCAAGGAAGGGTTGTGTCCCAAGGAAGGTTACTACACTATAGCCCTTTGTCCTTGTCTGACATAAATCAAGGAAGAAACATCATGTCAGAATGGCATGGACACTTGTTTACAGAGTGGGTGGATGTGTGATATAAGCAAATTGAGAGACATTTGAAGCCCCTTTAATTCCTGAAACTTTACTTGGTCAAATTTACACTGTTTCAGCAAGTTTCCAAGGTTTAGAGCTAGAAATAGCTTGATGGCTACTATGTAATTGTAGTATATTTAGTAATACAGAATAAAGAAGATGAGGACACTAGAAGGTGAAAATAGTTACTTTGTTATGTGAATTACTGGACTGGCACAATCTATATGTTCAGCACTCCCACCTGATGGATTGCTTACAAATGTCACTGAAGCTTGTCCTTGGTAACTCTCCTACAACTTCTATTTTTTGACACAACTTGTTAATGATGTCTTGTGACAGTCTTCTAGTAAAGAGGTGAGGCACACAGGAATTAGGCTTTTCCTTCCAAATCAAGAAAACAACTGTACAGGATGTCAAAGATGTGGGCTGTTACTCAAGACACACAGGAAAAAAGTGTGTGCTAGCACATTGATTCTACAAGAAATGTATTGTACAAACCTATTCTGTGCCATCACTAATAGGTCTAGCATGGCTGCTCCATCCTTCATGGTGGAATTTTTCCACATGAAGACTCATGAAGATACTGTACAAAGAGATAATGTACATAATACTGAAGTTGCAACTTATTGATACTCTGACTAAATATTGATGATTTCAGATGAATCATTGGGTGTGGTGATAAGCCTCCATCAGGGCTAAGCATATGGTACATGTTAGAATCTGAACAGAGAACCTATAAGTTATACAGACATGTAAGTATCTGTCTCCTCAGTCTGTAGGCAATTGACTATATTCTGTACCTATAAGTTATACAGACATGTAAGTATCTGCCTCTATGGTATTGTAAGTGGTTGTTCGGTGTGTAATAAGGCTATTAGCTCACCCTCAGTTTGTA
Source organism: Termitomyces sp. T70a (assembly GCA_017657195.1). NCBI lineage: Eukaryota > Fungi > Basidiomycota > Agaricomycetes > Agaricales > Lyophyllaceae > Termitomyces > Termitomyces sp. T70a. Next base: position 12,925 of record JAGGAT010000416.1, read on the forward strand.
GGCAATTGACTGAGGGTGCTCTTTAGCTTCATACAAATATATATATGTTTTCATGTCCATTGTCTGGGGGCAGACAAAGCAGTGTGATATCTGAAAAGTTAGGTGGCACACTTGCGGTGGCCACGATGATCAAATAGATCACAACAATACAGTGCATGGAATAGGTCACAGAAAGGAAAGGCATCTTAGCACACATAATCAGACTATTATAGGTAACATCCAATGGCCATCCATGGCAATGAGCTTCTCCCATCAATGATAGCACTGATGATAAATAGATTGACAGGTGACAGATGGCATTAAAGTGATCAAAACTGATGTTCTTTAGCAGTGGCAGCACTTAGCAGTATAGAATAATGAAATTTTTCTGTAACAGACAGCTTCATATTTCACCTTAGCACTTGACATTGCTTGGCACCACTTACCAACTTTTTATGGACAGCTTGATTGTAGACTTCACATTAAATAGTTTAATTTGTGGCATTCATTTACATTCTTACTAGTTCACCACTCTTTAGTGTTGCTTAGCACAATAGTAACAGCAAACTCTTACTAGTATAAATACTTACTTTTTGTCAATAGTAGCATTAAACCAAGTCTTCTTTAATCACCACACTTCAGATTTATTTTGGTGCATCCTAAGTTCTAAGTCTCCAACACTGATCTTGCTGTGTGTCTCTACTGCATTTTCTTAGCTCAGTTCTTTTGCTGCATGTCTTTGCTATTTCTCTCAATCTTTGCATCTATGTATTGGCACCTCTGGGAACATATATGCCTTTGCACTTATAGCAAGGCATCCAAGCTTGGAATATGCTAAGCTACCCAATTTAAAATACTTCAAATGCTAAAACACTCATCCCTTCACTGATAACTTAAATCAGAAAATCCTTACAAGTTTAGCACACCCATTTGCTTGCCATGCACACTGAGCATACTGCTTACACTTACCTTGCCACATATTTGGCTTGCCACATTTCACTTGCTGCACTATCTATACCTCTTGGTGCATTTTCTGGGACCTTGCCCAGAACTCCTTATAATTTAGCATGCCCAATGCATATCTGATCCACTTTTGGGTATTATCAACATGCTCATCATCTAACATGATGTCAGAATTACCAGAAATCACCAAGTCCCAACCGGACTCCGATCCAAAGACACCCTATTCTCATTAATTACTCCTTTAACTTTCGACTTTCATTTTGAACTCCTTTACTTATATATTTCTCCTGATTTACTGTATATTTTCACGGACTCACTACTAGTCTTAAACTTATCCTATTATCCTTACCCCTTAATCACTTTCTCCTTTTACTCAGATTTCTATATAAACCAACATGTATTAGGCTAAATTTTCAGGCAATCAACACAGTTGTTTTTTCTCATCCTCTCAGTCTCGAACTCTCAGCTTGCTTATCATCAATCAAAAAAACCTCTTGCTTATCTTATCATGAGTTTCTGACACATGATAACCATTTTAACAACTTTTCATGGCTCTTTGCCATGGTCAAATGCAAGGGATACATTCAGTCTCACCTCACCAACTTTGCTGGTCATGCTAAATGTTGTGAATGATGTTATTAAACACTTTTCACCCAAAAAGAAGAGAAAGATAGATGAGAACAAGGAGAACCTCAAGATACTTGCCTGATTCTAATCTATAGTTATTCACTTACTTAATGTAGGAAAAGGAATCTCCTTCTACATATACTATGATATCAATGACCAAGGACAATTGCAATCTTGTTTCCAATGTGTTTCTTAATACACCTCACAAGAATCATCATCCAGGACTTAATAAGCCATTCTATACTATCCTCATTCCTTTCACAGGTGCTTCAGAGTCAGCCTTTGTTGAATACACACTTTTTCCTTCCCCTAAGCCACAGTCCTTGGTTGAAGATGTCAATGACAATGAGTCTACTTTGAAGATTTATCACAGCCCCAGCTGAGAGACACCTGACAATGATACATATTCACTCACTGATAATTCTTCAATGATGGCATCCCAGCTTGATAGTAGGGACCCATTTCAGCTCAGAAATAGAATGAAAGAAGGAAAACTACATGAAGCACCTACTGAGCTACATGCAGTAGCAGCTCTGAATGTTTTGAAAGAGAGTTTACAAGGTCCAACTTGAGGCAAAGGAAGGCTCCACACCTTGATCCATTTGTAAAGATCCATCTTGAAGGCATGCAGGCTTTTTAGGCTTATATATGGATCATCAATAAACACATGAAAAATGAACTGCATAATCTTTATCTGTGGCTATAGGACTTGGCCAGGGAAGATATTGTGCATGCACACTTGCATGCACTTACATATATGATTACCTTGTGCTTTGAAGAAGGGCATCCATGTCAGGGAACATTCAAAGGTATGGCAAAAATTCTCATTGAATGTGGATATAATCACAAGAAAATCTACAAGCTACATGCCCAATGTGGCAAAAGCTTCAATTATGCCATGCCAGCTCTTGACTATTGCTGTCAACAGCTTATCTGCAGTGAACCTGACTTCATCAATGCACCTACTCTACTTGAGGCTCATTTTACTGCCTATGAAATCAAAGTCATCTTCCTTCCTAAGTTCCATTGTGAACTTAATTTTATTGAGCAATGCTGGGGTTTTGCTGAGTGCTTGTACAGGATGTATCCTGAGTCATCATGTGAAGATCAACTGGAGAAGAATGCTCTTATATGTTCAGATGCTGTGCCCATTGATTCAATGCACTGGTATGTCATTTCTTGTGTCATTGATCACTCACTGAAAGATTTGATGAGATTTTCAATGTGTTCACATCCATTCATGGATACATATTCGAAGGGCCTCAATGGCAGACAAGCAGCATGGGCTGCTCGAAAGTACTATGGTCACAGAGTCCTTCCAGAAAGTATTTTTAAGGAATTAGAGGCTGCCAGTGTACAGTAGAGTACTACTGCAAGTATAACTTATAACTTACACAATTGTAAATAGTTCTATAAAACCTGACAGACGTCTAGTCCTAGTGTATATACTAATATTTAGACTGAGCCTGATTTGCTGTGAACTGCCTCAATGTTGTGCTGTGCTCAATTTTGTGGCCAATGACCCGTTTTGGACGCATATGTCACAGAAAAGTAACGCCACGCGACGTTGGCGGGATATGATGTCATCTACCTTATCTGGGTCATCGATACGTAATCGCTCTTATTTTGATGTTATTCCATTTTAGACAAAATGTTATAATGATGTGGTACTGCATGCAACTCATGATCCGGTATCGTGACATCCTGAGGCTAAAACGTGGCCACCGCACTACCCGAACATGAGGACCGCCCACAGACTAGTAACTGTATAAATTCGCCTCTTTATTTCCTCTCTTTATTTCCACGTTGCGAAATCTTGTCATCCTTTGTGAGCTTTTAAGGTTGGCCCATCCAATCTCATCGTATTGTCCTATATTATCTGAGTAGGACGATCTGGCCTTATCGCAGTTCATAGCAAGCACTTTCTCGATGTTTGGTAATTGGTTCAGTCGGAGGACCGGTGATCGATCTGCACACTTGTCGCAGGTACGTACAAAGCTTTGTTGCGTTCATCCCTTTACAATCTCATTAAACTTCTGCGATAAACAGCAACCATACGGTCCTCCTCAAGCTGCGTATCATATCAATCAACCTGAACCTCAACTCGTTCATCACAACCCACCTACATACGCTCAACTTTCCCCTCAATCCGGAGGTTTGTGTCTGGTGAGAAATTTCCTGCTCTAACTGTATTTGAATCGAAATGATATTTATATCCTATTTAGGGTTGTGGAACGAGGCCTAAATACGTAGAGACGAATGGGCGTGTATATGACTACTGCGGCAAAATGTGCCGAGATAGGTACTATTACACTCTAACGAACCCTGCGGACCCGCTTTATGCGCCTTATACATGCGCGCACAGGGGTTGCACCGTGAGGACTTCGGTTCGCGGTGATTGTTGCACCGACCACAGGTGAGCTAGTAATACAACTCCATCGTGGATTTCTGTCGAGCACTGTATTGGCTGGACACAGTCAAGGCCTGCGTATTCAAACGCACTACAAGCAGATGAGTGGTCCGATGTCAGCACAACCTAAGTCAACCCCCCGTGCCCCTCCGCTCAGACAGTATAGCAAATCAAATCCGGACCCTCGCTACAACACGCAAAACCCCGGACCCATACTTTTCTATAACAAGCACGAGCCTTATTACGAGTTCACGAACTTCTCCGACCATCACATCAGATACCGAGGTCATTATTACAAGACAAGCGAGCATCTGTTCCAGTCGTTGAAGGTTTGACTGAATACATTGTCCCTCGATTTCCTTTGAAGACTGATGCAATTTACAGTTCCTTGGTGACAGGCCAGACATTGCGAGAGAAATCCGATATGCGAGCACAGCTCGAGAAGCTTTTAACATCGCACAGGCTAACAAGCGGTACCAACGATATGATTGGCTTCAGGTCAACATAGCCATGGTCTGTTATATTGCTTTCTTCTGGTCCGCATAGCCTTTGCTTATCTGACGTCATAGATGGACCGTGTCCTCCTTCACAAGTTCCAGCAGCACATGGACTTGAAGGCCAAGTTATTGGCGACAGGTTGTGCTGAGCTCATTGAGGTGACTGGAAATCTGTCTTTAACCGACCACTATGGTTTACATTTGTTGTTAGAACTCGCCGAATGATGCGTTCTGGGGTAACGGTGCGAACAAACTAGGTAGAAATGAGCTGGGCAAGGCTCTCATGCGATTGAGAGGCAAGTTCCAACGTGGAGAAGCATGAGGGTATTTGGTACCTGTACTGAAATTCTAATGAATTTGTCATTTGTCATCCTACTATGCATCTCTTAAGTCGTCGGAAATGTGCTGTAACAGCGCATGACTCATTGCCTCGTTCCACTTTACCTAAGGCTACACCGCCTAATTTCCTTACCGTAGCCTAATCCTCACCTGGGTGACAAGATAACGATTCATGTACAGACAGTGATACAGAATATAAGGGCTCTCGTGCACCGTAGTAAGGTAGCTCTCCCGATAATAGGACTTACAACTGTTTTAACCGGTCTCTGAATTCTCGTGAGACGTTACGTGCATTGCCAATCACGCTACCGTTACATGTGCTTTGTTTTTGATCGCATGACACCTGTCTTCATGAAAGACCAAGTTGTGTCCACACACTCTCCTTCTCTGAATCCATATGCCGCGATATCTTGGCGATGATGAAGAGCATTCAAGCGAAAGTGACGAGGAAAGGATTGAGGAGGAGTTGATAGATGAGGAATCTGAACTGGAGGATGTGGTCCATGCGTCGCCACGAAAACGCAAACAAGACGAGGATGCGCTGCCTAGAACCAATATCATTGTTGAGACAGCATTCGACGCGTACTTCAAGCACAACGGCACTCGTTCACGAACATCCGCGAACGTGTTCTCCTCGCTCTTGCCCCCTTTGACGGCCGAGGAGTATGCTGAAGGCATTGAGTCAGTATCTAAAGGCCTCAATCTCGAACATTTGAAGCCTACCATACTGACGGAAAGTTCGCGCGATTTGATTTTTGTCCGGTTCATGCGTGAGTTGGCTGAGGGATTCAACCTTCTCATGTACGGCTTTGGCTCAAAGCGACGCGCTCTCAACGAATTTGCGATTGAATACTGTGCAAAATTCGGACACGTCGTCGTAGCGAATGGGTTTCAGCCAGAATTCAAATTCAAAGACCTCCTTTACTCTATAGAACGCATACCAGGCATCCTCGATACCGAGCTGTCCTCCACGACCCCCGAAACACAATGTAAACGCATCTACGACTTTTTCGCCGCTTCAGGGCCTAGAAAACCGCTGTACCTTATCATCCACAATATCGACGCTGCACCCCTCCGTACTCCAAAGGCCAAGTCATGTCTCGCCCTCCTTGCGCTTAATCCTCGCATCCACCTCGTCGCGTCAATCGACCACATTAACGCGCCCCTTCTTTTCTCCACTTCCGAATCTGCTGCTCGAAAACCCGACGCACACGCTCCTCCCCCCGTCGTGCCCCGTCGAGGTTTTGCATGGCTCTGGCATGATCTTACTACGCTTGCGCCATACGACTTTGAGCTTGCATTCACGGACCGGACGTCTATCAAAGGTGCTCACGGCGGTGGGCCGCGGAAGAAGATAGACGCGTTGGTTGTACAGGGAGCCGGTGCAATGGTGATCTCAGAGACGGCCGCGTTGCATGTCTTAGCATCTGTCACTCAGAAGGCGAAGAAACTTTTCGTTCTAATAGGAACCAGACAACTGGAGAGCATAGAGAGCGATGTAACGGTTGGAACAGAAGATCTGCAACAATTTGGGATCGGGTACGACATGTTATTCAATATCGCGCGAAACGACTTTATTGCGACGAACGATACTGCAATGCGCTCGCTGTTGGGCGAGTTCCGGGATCATAATTTGGTAGTATCTACTCAAGGAACGACAGGGTCAGGCGAGATCCTTTGGATCCCACTTCGCAAAGAACGGCTTGCGGGTGTTTTAAAACTACTCCAAGAAGACACATAATTGGCTGGGGCAGGACAAGTCACGTTCGACTGTTGGACTGACCGGTCGACCTGGGAAGTGTTCCCAGATGAACGTAGCGCGAAAAGAAGTCCATCAGCATATGACATACAAGAAATCGTGACAACAGAAAAAATTTTAAAAAAACCTTGCGAGAGAAATTATGCATCCCTTAGCATTGAGCACGAGCTATAGGTCACAGGTGAACCGAAAGGCTCTCGACATCATTCATTTGCATGCCCACATTCTAGTTGTCATTTTGTGCTTTAGGCTATTCTATTTGACTACCTCCCGCTTTCCATGCCCAAATCTATTCAACACTCATGTATCAAGCTTTTATGCATTTGTAAACCGAGGACAAATGGCGCTTGAGTGCACTTGAAAATTTAGGATTCAACCCATATGTACTGCTCCGGTGCTTGATGCACGTCAACCAGTGTTCACTAGGTTCATGTATTTGACCTGTCTCTCTCGTTCAATTACAGCATCCAGCCGTCAACGCAACTTCCAAATGGTTGTAAGTGAAGTATCAATCAGAAATTTTCTTCACCTGTCAAGTTAATCGTGTGGCCAAAAGGGACATGTTATCGACCAGGAGACAGCTTAAACTGTATTTATCTTGTCCTCTTCTGAGTCCAGTAAGTCCTCCGTACTTCTTATCTATCATTCATAGGGGACGATTATGCAGATAAACGATTCTCCCTAGGAATATAGTGACCTGATTCTGGACGCAAGTCGCACAATACCATTCAAGGTGCTTACTCTCAAGGCTGCATCCTAATGATGGGAAGATTCTATCTCGTCTAGATTCCGTTCCGAACAGAGTTACTCCAATTATGTTCGACTCTTTTCGGCGCCGCAACAATTTCATCAGGTAAAAAAAAACGAATCTCGTTCTCACCATCTCGGCCGATGTTCCGCTCGAATATGATCATGTACGGTTTTTTTTTCAGAGTTGGCTATAAAACCTTGACCTTCTAAGCCCACTTTCTCATCGTCCTCGTTGAACCTCCCACTGGCATGCCTTCTCTCCGCGTCGTATTCTTGTTTGTCGCTACTAGTCTTGCGGCTCTTTCGTTTGGTGCCCCCCCTGAGCTCAGAAAGGGGATGAGATCCAGTGAACGTCGTGAGCCTTTGCTACGTCTCGACATTATTTTTTATTCTAATCTGTTTGTTGAATTTTGCAGGCGACAATTATGATCCTGATGAATGGTAAGAAGAAGTTTCTTTGTCAACTATCCTGGCCAGATTGTGTGCTCAATGTGTCTAGGTCAGGTATTGAAATGCCTATCAACTATCCTAAAAATCATGGAGTAACAGTCAGTACGGAGAGTGATGGCAACACAGCTGGAATTTTCGACTTAAAGACTGGCGATGTGCCCTTAGATATATTTGTCTAATATCTAGGGGGGTTGCTGTATGTGAGCATCAAGACTAGTAAGAACTAGTACGTTGTTTTTCGTCGTCACGCTACTTGACTTACACGTTTCAATTGAACTCAACTTGTGCAGGTGCAGATGTTTGCCCATGGCAACACTGGATTCAAATAATCAATCGCTTTCCAGGACTTTGTACATGTTGATTTGAATCATTTCAGCTTTTTCTAACTACTAGTGTCGTTTTTTATCACCTGATGATAGTTTCTTGCTGTATAGACAATTCTATCTAATTTTATCGCTCCCACTTGTAAGGTGGCGCTTTCTGTTCTGGCCAAGGATTTGCCAATGTACAAGGTACACGGTTAGGCTGGGTCCTGTCGCCACGCTCGAACTTATTAGCTACGACGTCAAACTGTACATCAAACCTATGTACCTAGTTGTATGTTCAAGGTTTTTTGGTTGGTGCCTTGGGTAAGGAAAGATATTTTTTTGATAGAATCAAGTGTGGTTAATTGTATTCAATGATTCATTAGTCTTCGAGCCATGATATATGCATGATATGTTAATATCCCCTTGACTGATTGATGATTTGCACATTGTTGAGGCCCAAAAGTTGTAGCAAACTATACGACTCATTTTTATGCGATCCGTTATAACCTGACTCCACTGTCCCTTAGATTTTGATACATGCAAGTCCCCTGTTATAAGTCTCTTCATCTCAGTGGTCATCGGACCGGTATGCTCATCATTGTACGCATCCCAAAGGACGATCTTCAGATTCTGCTTCAAAAAGCTACCATATAATTATAATTATAATTGTCTGACACCACCAAGAACGCACTTGACCAAACGAGTGAAAATGGGTTTTATTCTCCCCATCAAGAGAGGGAACGTCCCGGAAAGACGAGCGAGGATGTAGTACTACACTGATACTGTAGGTTAACAATACAACGATATAGATACGCGTAGTGCTAGATATGACAGGATAGCAAAGGATGAATGACTGACTAACTGAGGTGGGAAAGGGGGAACGAGGTGGTCGTGAAACTTGCGATAATAAAAGTTTTGGAATGAGATATGAAAATGAAATGAAACGAGAGTGGGTTGGGTTGGGTCGGTGGTGGGTGTGACATGATACAAAGGAAAAAAGGAAAGGAAAGGAAAGACACGATTCGCGAGGAGTAGAACACGTACAAAATTATTCAAAGACTCGTCATGATAATCGGAGCGCGTTAGAACAAAGAGGAGAAAGAAAAAACATGACAGAGGAATGATTTTGTGTCATTTGCCTTCTTCGTTTAACCAACCCGACTAGTGTATTCTTTATACAAAGAATCCACAAATGCCTTGTCGGTCTGAAGCAACCGAACAAGAAAAAAAAAGGCCACCATCAGCATAACAACTCCATTGCAAGCAACAGACCACGTACATGGATCAACGTCAACACCTCCCTCACAAAATCATTCCTCTCAAGAACCTGCGCCTTCTTCACCTTGCCCACGCTCTCAGTCGCATCAATTAAACTATCCCTCACAGCCTCCGGGATAACACTCTGTCCCTTTGCCAACGGCGGATACACGTTCGCGACCTGCTTCGACGATGACGCAACTCCGTTCTTCCCGGTCCCATTCGGCATACTCTGCTGCTTCTGCTGAGAATGAAGCGGATCCGGCGACAGGCAAGGCGAAGACGACTCGGGTTGCCCAAGATACTCATACACTCTCCCACCAGCCCTCAACATCGGCACAACACTGGGGACATCCCAACTTCTCTCGATATCCTCCCTATCCCTCGCCTGCTCCGCTGCTCTCTCCTTCCGACTCTGCTTCTTCTTCACCCGGCTCCTCTTTTCTTTCTCCTTGTCCGCAGCCCGACCACCGTTGGTATGCGGTCTACAACGTGCTTGAAATGCCTCAGGATCGCTCAACGCACTAGTATCCTCGAAATCCAACTCGATAATCTCCTCGTCATCACTCATCGAGCTCTGTTCGTTACGGTAGGTGTTGGTATTAGTGTTATTGGCCGTGGCGGTGTGATTATTATTATTATAACTCATCGTGGTCGTCGTAGTGGCCCGCCCATGTGAATAAGGCCACAATTCCGAGTCAGACTCGAACGGTACAAGCGGGCGTTCGTTGCCCAAAGGTACCTTGTCATGTGAAGCAGGGACAGGGAGATGATCCCCCTGCTGCGGGCGATGGTGCTGGCGTCTCCCAACCACAGACCCAGAAACTAACGCCGACCCCTGACAATGCTGGCGCACAAAAGTCGGGGTTATAAATCCATTCACCGGCGGTCTGGGTGTAACATCGCCATTAATCCTCCTTCCTTGTCCGTGTCCGTGTCCGGACCTCCCGTTCTGATATCCGCGTCCATTGACAGGCTCGGCTACGATGGGCCTCCCCGCACTCGCGCCCGCGGCCTGCACCTCTTCGTCTGCATCGGGATCTAACACCGTGCTTGATGTCGAGTATCCATCTGATCTTGAGCCCTGTCCGTACCCATAATAATCGCTCGTATCCTCGTCCTCGTTGTCACCCTCACGGGAGCTCGAATGAGAAGATCGTGCATCGGTACTATAGGTTGTTGATGCGGCAGAAGCGGCGCGAGATGGGGGAACACAGAGAAGCGTAGTAAGGGTTGATTGATCGAGGACTTGAGGCACAGGAGAAGTGGTTGGAATAGGGTAGTGGATTTTAAGTGTTGAATTGGATGTGGATGACGTAGAAGTAGAAACCGAATTAATTGAAGAGGAAGAGCCGACTGTCGGGGCGGAAGCGGAAGCGAAAATGGACTCAAGGAGGCTGAGTCCGGTGTTAATACTGCCGGAAGAGGGAGGTGAAGGAATGCTTGCTGACTGGCTGTCGCTGATAGTTGTAAGTATGGAAGGAACAGATGCATTGGAGGTTGGAGGTCGTGTTGACATTGCGGCCGAAGGGAGTGGAGTAGGTTGCATTTTTGCAAACAGTCTGTCCAGTTCAGAAGGGCCTGTTTGGGAAGTTTGACCTTGAACATGAGCTGGGAATGAGGTCCCAGAGGGCGTGGCGGGTAAGGAAGAGACCCCGTTGGCTGCACAGAAAGTCAGCAGAGTCAAGGCACAAACAGATGATCAGGATACCTTGTGGTTGATTAGTTAAAGAAGTAGAAGGTGGCGGCCTATCGGGGCCGTAACGGAATTCTGGTGGGTAGGGTTGATTCCTCTTGATATACGAGTGAAGGCTGGGTTGAAAGATCAGTAACCACGACAAGAAATTAACTGGCCACCAATCACCGGGTGAATGTGTCGATGAGCGGTTCTCGTGAGTCTGTTGCGAACATCCAAAGACCGATTGTTTTCGATTCGCCTTTTTGGCTGGCTGGCAAGGTTTCAATATGTGGAACAGCATAAGCTTCATGAAATTTGTCGAGTGATGTGCTGTTGAAAGCGGCGCGTACATTCGCGAGTCTCTTGTCGGTAAATTCTGGATAGGAGCGGATAATTAGATAGCTGCCGTGGGCACCGATGTTGTCTTCCGGATAGAGACACTGTATATGGTCATCCGTTCCCATTCGATTGAGGATGTAGAATCCATAAGGCGGGTACGATTTACTAACAATGATTTTTTGATTAGCCAACAATTCAATCAGAAAGATAATCATATGATCAATGCAAGTGGCTTGGGCGGCCGATTGAGACTCTTGCAATGATAGAGGGAGAAATGCGAGACGCAGAACAAGCGCAGCACAAGATGAGACGCACCGTTCGTACAAAAACATGCTTCCCTCATACCCCAGTTTCTCCCACTTGGTGCCGTTATGATGGTAGACACACACGTGGCTGAATTGATCAAAGATGGAGGTAATGGAGGGATCCCGGCGACGCAACACTTTGAGATTATGTTGATATCTTGATGCGGGGGACATGCCAGTGGCTGCAGGTCTTGCGGAGGCACTGTGGAGTTGGTTGTGGGGCGAGAGAGGTGGCTCTGAGCCTGAAGCGCTTGGTGTGGGAGAAGTGTATGGTGGGTTGCAGTGGGAGGGCGCCATGGCGCGGCGGTGGTGTGGTGGTGTGTGGTGGTCAAGTTGGGTGGAAGCGGCGATCACTTTGCTTGTGTTTGTTTTGCAAGGCACAAGCACACGAAATTTGGAGTTTGGACTTGACTTGTACTTTGTTATGGAGGGTGCTGTTCTGCGCGAAAGCCACCTCCGCGTGCAACTTGCCAACCGTCTTGCCCTCAAACATGGCGTCAGCCTGGTCCGCCAGATTCTCGCCAACAAAGAGAGCCCGCTTCATGGTCCCGGCATGACCACTGAAGAGATCTACAGATTCACGCTCCAGCAAACTCCCCCGTCCGAGTATTACAATCCCCATACTCGCGCCAATAAACCATTTCCCCCCATGCCAAATCTGGCCAGAAAGGGTCTAAAAAGAGTACAATCCCCGGCTCCTCCAAACCCAGAGCACCCAGTCCGGTCCAAAGTGTACGCAAGAAACTTTTTCTCTTCTCACATCCGCTACAAACAGTTCTCTCAGATTCCTCAAGAAATCCATTCTACAGTACCTCGTGGGCACGCAAGAGCTCGCCAAGGCACGCGTCGAACGGGTGCTGGACGTGCCTACGCCAATAAAAAGCAGCAAGAAGGGCAACAAGGGACTGGTCACTCGGAATGAAGAAGGAAAATACAAGCACATCGCCTGGGTGTGGAAAGCGGCCGAACCCACCATAATAAAACCACCCCAAGCGATAAACACAGAGAATACTATTCAGCTCTTCGATGCGGTTCGTGCTGAGGAGGTTGGCGAGCGCGACGTTGGCGTTGGTGACGACTTTAGCCACCTCAGCAGAAAACGCCAGAAGGCAAGGCGCCAGGAGATCCGGAGAGAAGCCCGCAAGCTGAAAGAGGTAATGAGGCAGCAGAAAATGGCAATGAGGCAGCAGAAAGCGAGGCAGCAGAAAGAGGAGGCTGTTGCCGACGGGGAGTTCAGGAGATTACAAGCGGCACGCGCAGTGAAGAAGAGTTCGGAGGAGAGAGACACCCACAAGCTGAAAGAGCCAATGAGCCAGCAGAAAGAGGGGTCTGTTACCGGCGTGGAGTTCAGGAGATTGCAAATGACACGCGCGAAGAAGAGTCCGCAGGAGCAGGATTGGGAGGACTGGAGGTCTGCGGTGCGAAAACCTTTCACAAGGAATAGGAAATGAGAATGACTACTTAGAATGGTCGCGAATCCTAGGCATGTCTTTATTACAATCGTTATAATATCATTGCATTAGCATCTCTCCCCGATATGACGCTTCCATGATCATGCGTCTTTGACTCAACATCAGAACTCTCGCCTATGAGGACGGGATTTACATGAGTCAGTCCTTTATTTGATTCAGTTTCTATGGTTCTTCATTCCAGGACATATATAGGTTTCAAAATGGCGATTTAATCTTCTACTTTTGAATTTCCAGCACTCAAGCGTCTTTTAAAGTGCACGAGGTATCACTTTTTATGACACTGACACTAATGCTTGGCGCGCTTCCGGGGTGCACGGCTTTTTCGATATGCGCAAGGACCGGACTGACTCCCTCGCTTCTGCTTATAAGTTGAACGCGTCCACAAGCTCATAGGTATTAATCCATACCTCTTCTCTGCCCTCTTCACTCATGGCATCTCTCTCCGTCCCCGGATTAGGCGACACAACCGAGTCGACGCCCCTAATCTCCACAGAGAGACGCGTATGCGCTGACACAACAACTCCACCAAAGGACAATGACGCGTCCACATCCAAGCGTACGATATTCTACCAAGAACTCCTGACCATCCCGCGCTATGCACTCCCCATCTTCAGGTATATACCCCTCCGTCCCCACACTCCCACACTCACCATTCAACAGCTCGCAGCTCCTTGAATTCAGCATCGTCCTCGTCCCAGTCGTCTCCCTGGGCCACCTCTCCACTACATCCCTCGCAGCCGTCAGCCTGGGCTCGATGACCGCCAACGTCACGGGGTTCAGTATCCTCCAGGGCCTGACGAGCGGGCTGGATACCGTGCTGCCTTCGGCATGGACGTCGAGTGAGCCAAGGTTGGTCGGACTTTGGGCGCAGAGGATGGGTGGGTGTTAGTTTCTTTCTTTCCTAAATGAGGGTACTGAGATTGATTGGGTTTGGAAGCCGTGATTATGTCCTTCGCGCTTGTTGTGGGTGACTGGTCGTTTATTACGAGCTTTACAAGTAAAGTTATCTTGATGTTCTTGACAGCCAATATTCTTCGTGTGGTTCAACGCGGAACCGATCCTGTTGGCTACGAAACAAGACCCAGAGGTCGCACGTCTAGCCGCGCTCTATTTGCGCTGGTACTCTTTCTCCCTTCCTGGTTCGTACGATCATTTGTTGCGAGACTGCGAGCATTGATGCGTCCCAATAGCCTTCGCGTTCAACTGCATCAGCCGGTAAGTTATCTGAACAACCTCATCCTCCTCTCACTCCAAACTCATTTCAATGCCCTACGCATTGGCAGTCGGTACTTCCAATCCCAGGGCCACTTCTACGTCCAAACTCGCATCATCTGCATCGCAGCGCCAGTGAATGTCCTCACGAACTACCTCCTCGGTCCGTCCTGTCCTTCGTAACTCCTTGATTTTTGGCCCTGCAAAGCTTACCCAAATCCATCCATATCCATAGTCTGGGGCCCTACACCCATCCGCCTCGGGTTCATCGGCGCCCCAATCGCTTCCGCACTCACAATCTCCCTCATCTCGCTTACCTCCCTCATCCACGGGGTGTACCTCATTCCCCGAACGGCATGGCACCCTCTCACGATGCAGATGTTCCGAAATCTCGGGGTTCTGGTACGACTGGGGCTTGCCGGCATCGGTGAGGATGCTTTCGAATGCCAAATACCGCTTGTTCGTGTTCTGATAATCAACGAATGGGGTGTGCAGGACAACTAGCATCAGAGTGGTGGGCATGGGAGCTCGTTGCACTCGCCGCGTCGTTCTTCGGGCCTATGGCACTCGCGGCGCAATCGATTCTGATTAGCACGTCAGCGATGGTGTTTCAGCTCGGGTATGCTATCGCCAATGCGACGTCAATTCGGTATCCTACTTTCTCTCCACTTTGTTTAGTGGCCCTGCACTGAGTTTATGAGGATAGAATTGGGAACCTTTTGGGTGAGAAAAAGGCACGGCGTGCGGAGGTTTCTGCGAAAACGTCGCTTGTGGTTGTTCTCGTTGCATCGTTGCTGACAAGGTCGGAAGCCATTTCTCAAGGAATACCAAAAATTGAACTCTGAAATGCAATCGCTACAGCTCGATGTTGCTCGCATCTCGTCACTCGTGGGCTAGAATGTTCAACAATGATCCAGGTCAATTTTCTTCGCTTTTTCTCCGGTATTATCAGGACCTCGTCTTATCCAAAACTGTTTAGCTATTGTCGAGCTTGTCTCCAGTGTTCTTCCATTGATTGCGTTATACCAAGTCGTTGATGGGAACTCCATCGTTACTGCCGGAATCCTCAGAGCTCGGGGTCTACAGGTACGGCGACACAACAATGTATATTTACTATGATCTTCTGATATGCTGATTCCTCAGTCTATCGGTGCACTTCTCAACATCACCGCTTACTACCTCATTGGTAAGTATTATATCTGCGCCACGTAGTTCAAGTTAGTATATTGACGTTTCCTCTTTACGGAAGGTATGCCCATCGCGTACTGGCTAGCTTTCAACCACCATCTTGGTCTCAGTGGCCTGTGGATCGGCTATATAGTGGCTTTGACATACTGTTCCGTGATCGGGACGGCACTTTGTTTCATGACTGATTGGAAGGAGGAAGTCTTGAAGGTTGAAAGGAGGCTTGATGATGAAGAGAGGCATCGGCAAGTTGATTACGACGCATAAGGACTTGACCTCCATGACGCAATGCCAACTGTTTGAGAAACCTGGCAGATGTCAGGTAGTGTTGTGCTGTGGTACAATTGAATATAGTATTGCAGCGGGTTATGTAGAGGGAACCGCCATCTACCAAAATCCACTAGGGTACGACAGTAGAGAGAACTATGTCCATACCTGTGGGCCGTTCTCATCAGACCGAGGGGAGGGACGATCCGTCTAACTCGATCCCATCAAGAACCCACCGGCCGCGGCCCATTGGTCCTCAGATGAAATGAAGTCAGCCGAAATCGTGCAAAGCTCCACGTCTACAGTTTGCCGCATCTATGACAAGGCAGGGTGGAGGAATAGGCGTTTTGGCACAATGAACCGGCGGCTGAAGCGACCTCCTTTTATTCGGTGAAGCGTCGAGTGATGGCTGTTTACTTTAATACATAATAGGAACAACAAAAGTCCAAGGAAATCAAAGAGATAAGCAAGTTCAAGAAACATAAATTCTGAGAAAATCCAAGAGCTAAGTAAATCTAAGGAAACATGAGGTCCAAAATACCTGTGAATGACTAAGGGGAGAGGTGGGAGGGTGCGCGAGAAAGTTACGACCAGACTAAATAAGTAGTGGAGAACTTGCTCGAATATAATATGTTCTTTCGAGCAAGTTCAGCTGATTCTACAGTGAGATGAGTCTTACTTTGCAGATAGTAAGATATTGATATAGATTGCACATGAGAGACACTATACTGCAAAGAACATGAAAAAGTAATGTAGTGTGAGTGACTCACTTATGTGTGGATGATGATGGTGAGAGTACAAGGATGCACAGAAAAAAATGAGACGTTTTGGCCCTACTGTCTGTTAGAAGCTTGATCCCCAATAGTGTTAGAGATCAGACACTATAAGACGAAGAACAATATAAGTATTATTCCTCAGTCCGATATAAGAGACTAAGATAACTGTACCTAAGAACAATATAAGTATTGTATTATTCTATGGTCCAGTCAGTATTGTGTCATATGCATAATAGTAAGCTGTTACTCACCCTCGGTCCAATATAAGAGACTGAGGGTGCATCTACAGTATGTCCAAGTATATATATGTAAGAGTGAACAATGGATCATTGTTCACAATGTGATGGTAGATGATATTGTGGCACAATGCAGCGCTGTAGCGACCCTGTGTGAAGAGCATTTGTGTGATATTGCAAAGGGAGGGCCACTGGAATCCAACAAAAGATGCACAGAGAGATAATTCTCAGTCTTATGTAATCAACTATATTGTTGTGCATACCTGTCAGAGACTAAGATTGATTAAGTCCAAAACAAGAGTAACCTCTTGGGATCAAGACTGAGAGATCAAATGAGGCAAAGAGAAGATTCAACTGTGTTGATTCCATGTCGAAATACTACAAATACAAGAGGTTTTTATACCAGATTATTAGAAGATAAAATAGATTGAAAAAGGAGAAAATGAAGGGAACTAATCTGGAGCTTGAATAACTTGTGATAATTAAAAATGTGGGTTGGTTTGAAACAACAACAGGATTATTATAGGAGTATGGTAGATGACAAGATCAGGTTGTATATCAGAATAGACTTGTTGAGAGAATCTTGATATTATCCCCTCTTTAGGATTGAGTCAGTGTAGTCTTTGGAAGGAGGTGCATGAGTGATACAGCCAGATTGGGTAGTAGTTTGAACTGGGGGTTTGAAATCACATTGTGAAGGAGCTGGAGAAGGCAATGGAGACCAGATTGGATGAAGAATTGAAGTGTCAGAATAAGGTACAGGTGTGGGTAAATTGGGAAGAGGATCATGATCAAAATAGATTTGTGGAGGTTGAGAATGTCTAGAATCGTGATAGTGCCAACGTTCAAGGATTTTGTGAAGTTTGGAAGGGATATCTGAGAGAGGAATCTATGAGTTTTTGGTATCCAAGGAATTCTTCCAGTGCATGAAGTAGTCATGATGTTGACTGACTTTTTGGCTATTGATGATGGTGTTGATGCTGTGTGGCTGATTGGGAATGATATTAGTTAGGGGTACGGGAGCAAGTTGAACTCAATCTGGAATAGTAGAAGCAGGAATGAAGGGTTCAAGTAGAGAGACATTGATGCGCCCAAAAGTTAGCTAAATGCAGTCGGTAGTGACAGAACTTAGCGCTTTTGTGCTGAGCGTATCGGTAATGAGCAAGAGTCCTGACAGGTTCCCAGAGGCAGGTAAGTGGATTGAATGTGTAGTGATGAAAGGAAAGGTGCTTAGCACGGCTAAGCTCTAGGCCGTAGGTGCCTAGTATAAGTTTACTTGGTTTCTGAACAAGTCCCGTAGTTAGACTTGGCTAGAGTGCACCCGTAGTTGGTGCCGATAATGTCGCAAGAGAGAGAGCAAAAGATAAAGTGTACAGTGCTGAGTTAAGGGGTGGATTTTCTTGTTTTATGTAATAACTATGTACTGTTTATATAGTGCAATGGCGGAAGGCCATTCCGAAACTAATTAAAGTGTTGATAGCTAGAATGTAATTAAAGTCTAGAAAAGTATAGATGTGTGGCGGCAGGGTTGTGGTAATTCAGGGTTAATAGCTAAGGCAAGGTAAATGAGTTAAGGCTGTC
>JAGGAT010000417.1:0-31295 GCA_017657195.1 Termitomyces sp. T70a
ATATTTTGGAAGTAAAACAACCTCAATCTCAAGTATCTCTCAAGACATCAGTGTGGAGTTGTAGTGGATTTTCTAAGTCTTTAAGAAAGCCCCAGAACTATTAGTATTACTCTAACCAAGTACTACACTGGTATTGATCATGTGACTTGCTAGAGTTGATCATGTTGTATGCCAGGATTGATCAGCATGGTGCTGGGTGTTCATCAATGAGGCTCCTGTGAGGGTGACCTCTGGAGGCTATGGCCAAGTCACACAACTGGCAGGGGGAGATCCAAAGTATATTCAGTACTATCTAAGGTTATACAGATATAGCTGAAAACTTGGAGACTGTCCAAATCTAGAAGTGGCTATGCTAGGAGACTGACAGTAAATGAATTACAGACAGAGAACAAGCACAGCTAGAGTTCTAGAAGTGGTACCACCAGATAGGGCTTGAGGAAATACATAAAGAAAATTCATAGTGAGGATGGCTAAAAAAGAGTAGAGAGTGAGAATAAGAGATGAAAGAAAGGTTCCAATGCAGCTGTGCTGAAAGTCTAATAGTAAATGAATTATAGACAGAGAACTAGTGCAGCTAGAGTCCTAAAAGTAGTAATAGCCAGTAGGGCTTGAAAAAATGCATAAAGAAAAGTTATAGTGGAAATGGCTGGAGGAGGATTAGAGGGTGAGAAGGGGGGATGAAAAATGTGTCTTCTAACAGCCCCAGAGTTTGGTGGATACTTTGAAGTCATTGTTGAGGGCGTTGGAATTGAAAGGCTGTCTTAAAGTTGGAGTTAGTGCAAGTCATTGATATCCCCTCCCTGATTCTTTACAAAGCAGGGCTAGTAGCAGTGCATCTTCTCCATGAGAGTCAAAGTCAAAGTCAAAGCCCAATGCCATCAAGTGAGCTAGAAAAAAAAAGTTGGTATTTTCTTTCTCTTTTTGTCAATGTCATGCTCTTCATTACTTCTGTGCTTTCCTACACCTCCCCTCTATGGAAAAAGTTCAGTAGTTGTATGGAAGGATTATGAATAGCATTAGGCAAGTATAAGTAGTAGCAGAACTAGCCATGCATTAATGAGCTTGCTTATGTAGTTCTGGAGTGGAGTTGCTTTGTCAATACTTGCTAACCTTTTATTAGGAGCCAGATCTCAATCCATGCCCCCCATTGTTCCTCCCTCCCCCATAGCAGCCCCTTTCCCACAGCCCTGTCCTCCCATATTATTGTTATGCCCTGATTAACCTGCCCTTAGTGTGGGCCATGTTTGGGTTGTGCCAGCCATGCAGCATATTCTTTAGGCCAAAGTAACACTGAAGAACTTCATGGTAGCATTAGATTGTCCTTGGAAGCCTCTAGTTCAAGAGTGGTGTGAGGGTGCAGGCTCAGTAAGTTCTTTTATGAGTTTGTAGTAATTGACTTAATACTTTTTAGTGTGTGTTGTGTGCCTGCCAGAAGGTGCTGTGCATTTTTGAGAGGCCAGTCATGGGGTCCCAGCATGATATGTTGTGCTTGGAGCAGGGAGATAGCCAGGAGTCTAAGGATGGCAGGGCAGGTACAGGCATGGTGGAGGTGTGCCAGTTACTGGAGAGGGTAGAGGCTATGCAGGCAGTGTTAATGAGGCAGAGGAGTTGGTTGGTGGAGAGTGTGGCTGTGGCAAACAGAGAGAGGATAAGTAAGTAGTTCTGTTTTTTTTTTGATTCTTGTAAGTTTTGGGCTAACTATCCTAGGGTGGGCCCCAAAGCACCATCTCCTGCTGGATAGAAGCACTTAGGCCTATGCCCCTATTCCTGTGCCTCCTGTTCTCTCTCTTTTTTCCTTTTCTTATCTCTTCTTTCCAGTGTTTCTATACTTACATTTATTCTACTGATTTACTTACTTTTAGTCCAGGTTGGCTGGTGGCTGTGTGCTTTGTCAGCATGCATCCCAGCAGCTGCTGACAAAGCACAGGCCCCAGCAGTCCTTTATATAATCAGGTCATGTGACTTCTGCCACTGCTCCAGCAGTCCCTTACATAATCTGGTCATGTGACTTTTAACACTATTTTCAGACCCTTGGCTCTGGGAAATCTTAGACTTGTTCTCTTTGGATTTCTCTCTGCCAAGTGATTACCTACTATCTCTGTTATACTTGCCTCCTAATGGACTTTGGATTCTCCTCTGCCAGTTGTATAATTAGCCACAACCTCCAAAGGTCGCCCTTACAAGCATTGTGATCAACCTGAATTTCTTGTTTGTTCTTACTATTCTTGGTCTTGTGCTGTATCTAGTATAAAGTAGTGTGTAGATAGAATTGACAATCTTAAGTAGGAAAACAGATAAAAATTTTTTGAAAAAACTTATTTGTGACAGTTGAATCTCTGATGAACTCAGAGGCAGGAGGTACACCCACTTAGCTATTTGTGAAGTTTTTTTAGCCCCAAGGCTTGTCTAGGTAGTGTTTGTGGAATTTTCAGAGCTTGGCAGAGGCATTTTCCAGGTTTTTCAGAGGTTTCCAGGTATTGTCCTCAGATTTATAGCTGGTACACTATACAAAGTAGTGTACATGCTCTCAGGTTCCCATTATAAATTGTAGTTAGTAGTATAGCTGTCAGACATTAGTATTGACTGCATTATTTACTTGTAAATACTCCTTTCTGTATTTGATCACTGCTGAATAAGCAGCTTATTCTTGTATCATACCACATAGTTAATAGACTAGGCTGGTCTGATTCTGTCAAGTATAATACTTAAGCTGCATTCACCATAACTATCATTACATGTTTTTAAATCTTCCAGCTAGGATCTATTGCCTAGCCCACAGATGCCATGCTGTCAGGAAATCTGACAAAACCTTATCTGCTTCTCAAAGCATCATGCATAGCTACAACGTGAAAATTTGGCATGAACAATGAGTAACTCTATTTCAACAGCAATCTTGTTAAATGGGCAACTAGCCCATGCACCAAGAGAGGGTCTGGCCCAGAGTCATGAGGCCTCAAAGGGCAGGGAGGAACCCCTAGGTCTTGAGGCCCCAGCTCAGAGGTGGACAGTAAAGTAGCTGCTAATGGAGTGGATGTGAGTATGCCCATGAGTAAGGAGGCCTCACAGACATACATATGAGTCATGCCTGGGAGTTTAACAGCCCCAGAAGTACAAGTACTAGCAGGGCTCTGCCAATTTAGTCAATTAGCCTCAAAAGGACTTTAAAGTGGGGTGGCCAAACCCAATGTGGCTAAACCCAATGTGGCTGGGATGGCTCTGAATATGGTTTCAGAAACCAATACAGTGGGTTGAGCTGCAGAGAAAGCCAATGCCTGAGCAGATGGGAAGAGTTCCCATAAAAAATCATATTTAAGAGATATCTGAAAGAGAAGAAGATACTGAGATGGTAGAAGGGAAGATTCTCTCTCCTGGTGTGGCCACATGAGCAGACCAAATAGATGTTGAAAGAAGTGTGGAGGATCAAGGTGACACAGATGATTTGTCAGAGGATGAGGAAGCCAAAAACAAGGCTCAGCAATGGAAAACCACATACATGATTAGACTGAGAGTATTCTGGGCATTGCACCCCAAGGTGACCAAGCTTACCACTCAGACTTAGCTAGAGCATTATGCAACTTCACATATCATAGTGTTGGGTAGGCAGGAACATGGAGTTCCTCAATTATTCAGTAGCCAATATACCAATTTGGTGGTCCAGGTATTACTGGTAGAGCTGCAGATGTAGCTGCAGCATAAGAAGACTTTTAAGTCTGGATCATCAACCCCATGGAGCCAAGCTTCAGCTGAGTACTAAGCATGCTATAATGGCAATGTCAGTGAACAGCTGGTGGAGGCTCTGGCCCATGCATAGCCAGAACTTTTGATGGATAAGGTAAGTCAGTTCTTTACCCCAAAGACACATGGATGGAGAGAAGACCCTCCCCATCTACCAACACAGGGCCCAGATAGTGCAAGTATTGCCATGTGCAGCAGCATTGAATGATCAATGTGGATGCTACCTTTAAATAAGAGAGCAATGCGACCTTGATGTCTTGGATGCCAATGGCAGACACATTTAGTGATCATGTATCCTATCAAGAGATGCATATGAGCAACCTGGAAACTAAGAGACAATTCCTTATCAACAATCAAGGAATCACATTCAAGGGCACAAGGCCCTGGCACTATGCTGCCAGGCTGCCAGGTGGTTCTGAGCAGCAAGATTGCAAGGGTTGATTCAATCATGATTGACAAGAAGTCAAAGATTGTGCTAGTAGCCAGAATACAGCGACAAAGAATGGGTATAGGTTGCCTGGAGAGGTCTCTAAGCTCCACAGCAATGGTAACTCTACTATGGCAGTAAACAGCCACTTATACAGCTATGCAAGGAACCACAGTCAGACCATACCATTAGTAGTAGACCTAGCAACAAGAGCACCAGAGCAACATGAAGTGGTATGGGTGCACTGTGAAGTGATGCATGACCACCTGCACTGAGTGGTCGACGCTGCTCTAGGCATTACACTTTGCTTGCTTGACAGCATAAAACTATGGAAGTCAAACAGCCAGCATATCCAGATATACTCCAGAGCCTCCAAGTTCACTGACCTTGAGGACTGAGTGATGGATGTATGCTACAATTCAGTGATATGCTTGTATAGAAGATACCATATAGAGAGGAAACAGATTTTTGTTCTGCCAGAATTCTTGGCTGGAGAAGCCAAGCTGGTTTTGATAGTCTATTATGCATGTGAATAGGGTCCAAACTGACTGGACCTTTAAAGGAGTGCTGACAGAACTGTATGACTGATTTGTTAACCCATCAACAACGCAGAATATGAGGCAGGAGTTTCATGCCACCAAATATACTGAAAAACTCAGTGTGCAAGGATTCTATAACACCCTGAACAACCACACACAAAACATAGCAGTGTACTCTGATGAGTACATGATGCTGAAAGCATTTCTGGATTGGATTCCAGCAAAGATGCACTACCTGATCAGAGGACAGATTGGTCTCCGAAATGAACAAGATCAGGGAGTTCAATAATAATACCATTAAAGATGTCATGCCTTTGCCAGACCAAGAGGTCATCCAGAAGGATGTGGCATGAGCAAAATATTGCTCAAAAATTGATCTGACAGATGCATATCAGCAGGTGCAGATCTGCTCTGAGGATGTACCCAGAATGGTGTTCGCATCCATAATGGGGACATTCATGAGTAATATCATGCAAATAGAGGACTGCAATGCCTCTGCTATGTTCCAGAAGCTTATGACTTCCATGTAATCAGGTGGTTCATGCATGTGTACTTAGATGATATATTGATTTTTTCAAACTCAATTGAGAAGCATTTGCAGCACCTCCATACCATGTTTGAACAACTGTGAAAATTCAAGTTATACTTGAAATGAAAGAAGTGTGAGCTGTATGTTGACAAGGTCAACTGCCTAGGGCATACTATTGACAAGCAGGGGATACACTCTGACCAAGACAAGCTTGACCAAATATGGAAGTAGCAAACTCCACAGAACTATACTTATATTCAACAGTTCATAGGTCTTGTGAACTATATATCCATGTTTCTACCAGATATGACAGCATACACCAGGCAACTCATGGCAATGATACAGAATGAGTCACCGCTCTATTGGCGACTGCTACACTAGCTGTGCTTTGAGATGGTCAAGCATATATGCATAAAGACATCAGTAATTCAACTGGTAGACTCTGAATGCAATGAGCCAATTTGGCTCATCTGTAATGCATTGAAGATGGGCATAGGAGCAATGTACAGACAGGAAGCTACCTGGCAGACACGCTGCTCTGCAGGCTTTATGTCAAAAAAGTTCACAACTGCCTAGCAAAACTATATGGTGCATAAGCTTGAAATGCTAGCCATACTTGAGGCACTGCTCAAGTAGGAGGACAAGCTGATGGAGTACCCCATCTATATCATAACTGATTACAAGGTGCTTGAGTTTTTCAAGACTCAAGTAAACTTGTCTCCATGGCAGTGAAAGTGGATAGACTATGTATTGCAGTATCAGTTTGATATCATGTATATTAAAGGGGAGCTGAACAAAGTTGCAGATTGCTTGTTGCAATACTTTGAGAGCAACGCACAAGGTGAGGCATATGAGCCTCATGAATATATGCAGGCTGATTGCTGTATTGACTCTGATAGAAAGGACCTTCCTATCTACTGGTTTTGTGAGCTCCAAGAGCACATTATTGAGGTATACACTATAAGGGAAGCTGAGAGAAGGTGAAGTTCACACCTCCAGGAATGCTGGAAGGACTGAGAGGTTGAAGTGAACATCCCCAACAGAGCAGACCCCATGGATCCAGAGGCCAGGCTAATGGATCAGGGGGGCAGTGCATGCCTGTGTGGTAAAGGCCCCATGCTGTGAGGACTCCATGCTAGCAGAGGCTCTGGACAGGATGAAGCTGGCGGTGGTGCCAGTGGAGTTGGACACAGATGTCAGAAGGTGATACAAAGATATTCTGGGGATGCTATGTTTGCACAAATACTGCAACACCCAGCTGATCATTCATGCTTTAGGCTAGTGCCCATAGGTCTGTATTTTACAGCAGCAGCAAATAGTGTTGAAGGCAGGGTGTCAGCCCCATCAACAGGTCTTGGAGCCAGCAATGGTGTTTGCACCCCAGAGCCAGCAGGCACAAAGTCCACTGTCAATGTTTGGGTGCCAGTATGGCCTGATAGCACCTGGAGGGCTCCTGCTCCATCTGCAGTATATGGCCTCAGCAATGCTGATGATGGCACTGGGAATGATGTCAGGATACTACCTGGTGGTGATAAATCCATGGGGCACAATGCCCCCACAAGCTTTTTTGCCTGCCATGGTGGCAGAGTCAGATGCCCCCAAAGGGAGAGAATAGCAGAGGAAGGTTCTTCCCCTGTCCTTACATCAGGATTAGCCTGATTTACATTGCAGCAATGGCTTGAGGTGCTGCCTGAGGTCATGATGACCCTGGCTGAGTCATGAGAGTGCTACAACAAAGGAAAGAAATGGTATGATGAGCCCACACATGGCTAGGATGAGCTCTGGTCCTTTTGCTCCAGCAATTGGAGCATGGCAAGTACAATATACCTGCAGATGCTACCTTCCTCTGTGATGCAGAGGCAGTTGTTCTTGTGAGTCATCTGTTAGATGACCTGGACCACTTGCATGTGCAGTGCAAGACTAATCTTCTTACTTTGTTATCTGCCTATAAGAGGCAGGCATCCTCACTGAGTTGGGGTACTAACTCCAGTAAACAGGTGCATTGGCAAGGAGTGGAGGATGTGCTTTCCTGCTCAACAGTGTTGTTGGCTAGGAGGCTGGCCTAGGGCACAACATCATGCCCTATAATGACTTGCCTGCTCTTGGAGCACTCATGCTCCTCAAATGCATGGCAAGCAGTGTGTCCATGGTTGCATTATCATGATTGGAGTTAGTGGCATTGTTCATGCATTTAGAAGCAGGGCTCATGAGGGGTACAGGCACCTCTCCTTGAGGCCCAGGCCTCCCAATCCTGTCATGACTGACAGGAAAGGAAAGCTGAGAAACAAGGCACCTATAATGTACTGTTTCCAGCAGAGTTACACTGGTGAAGCAGTGGCAAGCAGGGTACCTCCTACTAAACAAGTTCAAGCATGTTAGCTTGAATTGTTATTCTATAGTGAGAGACAGAATGATGTCTCAACTCATTGAGAAGGAGTGATACAAAACAATTGCTCATTCTTTTGTGAGCAACAAGAATCGGGAATTGATCCTACAATTAATTATGCCTACAGTCTCTACAAGTGACAAGACTTGGAGTGCATCACCTTTATAGGAATAAACATCCCAGACCCCAAGCAGCCCTTCACATTGGACTATTTGGAGTCATATGCCCTACTTTATGGATAGCTAGGAATGGCCAATATATGGATAGGCTTAGCCATCAATCAGGCAATGCACATTCACTGGCACAGCCTATTTGGATTCATGCTGATGTGCATCCTGTGTGTGAGTTAGCCATCAAAACAGCAGTCTATCACCACCTTGCTTTCATGTTCATGCAGCCTAGCCTCTACTGTGAGACCATTCATGATTATAAGGTGGCCATGGAGTGACCATTCAAGCCCCTTGATGGCACTAGCCCTAACACAATTACAAGGTAGCCATGGGGTGACCATTTGAGATCTTAGAGAGCACCAGTCCTGACTTTGAGTTGAGGCAGGTGTCTATTCCAGAGAAACAATTCTTCTAGTTCAGCATTATAGATGTGCTCTATGTTCTGTTGCATAACCAGATTCCAGTTAGTTGGGTGGACCATGCATACATCTTTGGGGTTACCTACTTGGCCCACCCCTTTCAGAAGTTGAGTTGATTCCTTGACAATGCCATTGAAGTCAACAATGAGTAACATGGTTGTATAGGGAATTACAGAACTCCCCATGCCCTCATCTAGTAGAACAAATGGCAGAACACCACCACTGGGACTGCTACCACTTGATGCTCTAGCATCAGGAGCACTGTCATGCATACAACAAAGCATTCTGCAAGGGCATATACCTTGCTATTGGGCAGAATTTCCATGCCTATGACCTGTGGACTTGGAAGGCCAAGCATGAGTCTGGGACTGGGTATGAAGGTGACACTCCCTCTGCTGCAGGTGCTATAGAGCCTGCATTTCAGGTGGACATGCCTATGTCCACCTCACTCCTCCAGCCACTGGAGGAAAGACCTCAGGCTGGGCCATCTGGATCAGTCCACTATGATCCTGATAAAGATGTGCTGGACTATAACATGGACAACACCACAGCAGATCCATTTCAGCCACTGGAAGACTCACCCATTGCACTGGTCCGATCTACCTGTGGCCTAGCCATCTTCTATTGTAGACTGTGATGCAGTCTGATTGAGGAGTATGTAATAGGGCTAACCCATTATAAATTGTAGTTTGTAGTATAGCTGTCAGACATTAGTATTTACTGCATTATTTACTTGTAAATTCTTATTTCTGTATTTGATCACTGCTGAATAAGCAGCTTATTCTTGTATCATACCACATAGTCAATAGAACAGAGTGGTCTGATTCTGTTGAGTATGATACTTAAGCTGCATTCACTGTAACTATTGTTACAAGACTGTAGACTCTCAATTATCTTCCTAGCCAAGTAGCTGGCTCTGAAAATAAAGGATGAGACAAAGTAAAAGAAACAATTTTCTCTCTGCCTATGGATATAAAGAAGGCCTATTGTATAGTCCACAAGTAGATTATTTAGGAGAACTTCTCTAGTCTCAGCAAGCTGTTTAGAAAATTTGATACACTACTGGCATGTTATTATTGCTGGCACCCAATTGTGATTCTTTGAAAAAAAGTAGAAAAGAAACCTGTTATGCCATTTCCAATGTGTCAATTTCTAATGGAAAAAGTCTTTGAACAAAGGAAATATACCTTTTTCTGCAATGAATGAAAAGCTTGCCAAGACATAAATAACAGGTTTCTTTGACTCTTTTTCCATTAGAAACATATTCTGGCCCCAGCGGTGTATGTTATAATTATTGGCTACTGTAAGGCTAACCTCTGGAGGTTGCAGCTAATTGCACAATTAGCAGAGAAGAACCTGAGGTGTATTCAGTACTAAACAATAATCTACTATGTAACTATGTACCTGGCAGAGAAAAATCCAAAGAGAATAAGTTTGAATATTTTCTATGCCTGGTGTGATGCTTCAGAGGCTTTAGAATTGTGGGAAACAGCTGTATAGTACTACTAAACTCATTCTGATCCAAGGCTTGATTCTGTAAAGAACTATTTTCTGACAACCTATAGCACAGATCCTACATGGCAGTCATAGAATTAAGCAATAAAAGCAATTAAGAACAGTTTAGACTTATTTTAAGAAGTTACAGAAAAAGCTTCCAGGATAGAAAGTGATCAAGAAAAAGTACACAACATTAATCAATAACTTCACTTGTACTTGTGAGCATTAAAAATGCAATGCACATTGACTATGCAAAAATCTTGATTGCTATCAAGTAGGGCCAGATAGTGCCTTGTTAAAGATCAGAAAAATGCTGTCACATTATATACATCTTCAGATAGTGAAATCACAATCATGAGTTGACAAGAAATATGAAAGCATTGAGTGGAGGTGGATGGAAACAAATACAGAGAAGAATGGCAAATAGTCGTCATTATTGAAAAATATATAAAAGAAAACATGTTTAGGATATCATTTCTGACAAGAGGCAAAAGCCAGAGGCTCTGGGAAAATATGCATGCACCTATGAGGTTATTGACCTCATCAGCTCATCTCCTCTCCCAGAGAACATTCAGATATCTGTGAACAATCAAATAATCCTTTGAAGCTTATTCTCAATTGAATAGAAGTGAGAATGAGAATTGAGTAAGTATATATAATGCAATGAAAAGTATAAGTTTTACCAAATTTGCATCTACCATGAAAAAAATAATGCAGAAGGCAAAGATATTGGAGAAGGCATCCAAAATTCTGCTTAATTCTGCTTTTCTTCAATTTCATGTACAAAAACAGACTTGGAAATGCTGTTGTTGATTGAGTCTAAGGCCTTGAATACAAAAAGTATGATATAACATGAGCCAGAAAACAATAGAAGATTGAGAGGCAACATCCATATAATATAATGGGCTATCACACCATCAAGATAATTTAGTTATTGAAGAAAGCTTGTTGCCATCACATTAGTAAAAAGTAATAAGCAACACAGTTCAATTTATATACTAGATATCTCTGAGTGTGTGTGCTTCCAACAAAGTGCTGGGTCAATAGCATTTAATTATGGACAACAGTATAAGCAAGATCATGTAATATAATGTCAGCCACCTTCACAATAACTAATTTACCAATGGCAGCTATAATAGGAAATTAGCATTAAATGCAGATACCAGTGAAAAAGGACACACTGATAATTGACTGAATGACCTGAATTGTGCTGATTTTTTTTTTGATATTGTTATGACAATAACTCAACATAAAGCTTTGAAGCATTGTTTATGCTTAGTGCCTATGCTATTAACACACAGGTCCAACAGCCATATATAGGAGTTAACAGCTATACACAGATCTGATGGCTATGCACCCAATAGCTATGCACAGCAGCCAGACTCCAGAATGATGAAAATAGACAGTTCAGCACTTGGTTACATTCTTACAAGTTCACTGCCCTTTTAAATTGCTTAGCCTCTTGGCAATAGTGCCTATATTGGTATAAATAATTAACATATTGTTACTAACTTCATCAAATTGAAGAAATTGTATCTTACCAATTTGGTCAACTATGTTAGCAAGTGACTTCTTTATTTTATTGTCATTTCTGTTGCTTCATTACATTACATATTGCTAGACTATGCTAGTGCTTTGTCCTCTTAGCACCTTGCACCTATTGCTTGGTACTCATGCTTAGATATGATAAGCAATTGTCTTCTCTCATTGCCTTACTTAAGTTGCTAAATCCCAGCACCTCGCTCCTTTTTCTTATTAAGTCCTAGGTTTGTCCAAACTTGTTCTTTTGAATATGCACTACTATAATATATTAAGTTTCCTATCAATTGTAAGCAACACTTGTTTGCCTAGATATATCTCGGTCATGGGGTGCTTGCAACAGCCCATACAAGCAAGTCATGTTTCTCCTTAAGTACAAAACTTGTCATACTTTGCTCAGGAAAGCCGGGGCTCAAGCGCTTTTACCAGGCCTTGGCAAGAGCACGAGCCCATCATGAGGCCCAAAAGCTCAGTGCTGGATATTGCTAATCATCCTCTCCGTCAGGGCCAACAATTCCGGAAATTGGTTATCTCGCAGTCCTGCACATGAACTAGTTGCACCAAATTCAATGATTATCGTGGATATTGCAACAACCTAGCGATTGTGTCAGCCACTCCTATATGTATTTTCTAGGTCACCACTATCGTTGATGTCATTAACCAGACTCAGTCGATAATCTCTCACACACTTCCAGGATATATGTTTCATGTCACTTACAGCGTGACGATGATGTCTGTCTATTTACACCATAGTACATTGCCCTTGCATAGCCGACGCGGACACTGCCTTATCCAGATTTTGCTCTTTCCCGAGATTGGCTAAGGAACCACTACTGACCAGCGACTGAAGATGTTGGATATCGAACCCGAGCCACAGAAGGACTTTTTCCCCACAGACATTTGAGAAAACAACATATAAGAAGTGTCTCATAGAACTTGCCCGTGCATCACAAGGACTAATCCTGTGTACGTCAGCCATATTTGGTTAGCCATTCCCTGTGCCTGTCTATTACTGTTCGTAACTCCTGGGATTGATTCCAATCCCACATTACCTACGGAAAGTTCCAGGACTTACAAGGATGTGGTGTTATGTGACGCAGAAGATGACAATTTCGCCCTACGATAACGTATGTATAGGGCACCAACCCTGACAGCCCTGACAGATGAAAGCAATGCAAATACAGACCTTCCATCAACAATTTCTGTTTTTGAGCAATGACAGTCAAATGTCAGGAATTGATCAGACCTAGATGCCGTTAGACTCTCCAGAGGTAAGTGTATTTGGCGGCCATATATCTGGAAATTTCGTATGGTACAACACATGCTGTTTATGGCATGACTGGCCCCGCGTATGATCGTGGTTGCTGGTCAACGACCAGGATTGTGTTTTTGAAATGAAGCGGACATATTCTCATGAACGGGCCAGTTTCCTTGCTGTCTACTCCAATGCAGATACTGTGGACTTGCATAGTTTGAAATAGTAGATTCGTTCCTGGTGTCGTCGCAGCAGAACACCAGAACAAAGGCCGCCTTTTAGGGTACAGATATATGGTACGCGTGGAAATTCTATCCTTCATCTGATTCATTGTCACTTACAAACTGCTTCTAGATTATTCTCCGTTATCCAGATGCTCATAATGGTACCTCCATAGCTATTATAAGAGAGGCGCCTCACCGCACCGCATTCCCTCTACGTCTACACCTGAAAGCTGTAAAACTTACCACGATTATCCTAGGTAAATTTAAGTTTTTTATTCTTCACACTCGAGTCATGTCCTTCGTTACAGACCGATGTCAGGAGCCGACACTGGCACGAAGACTCGTTCAGTTCGTTTTAAAGAAGAGGTTGACCGTGCTGTTTACACACCTGAAGTGTCAATTGCAACCACTCCTAGTTCTTCTGGGGCTACCAACGTAGGACAGGAATTGGTGGGAGATTCATCCGACACAGACGAGAACCCCGCAGATCTCTATCGTGACGGAATTCACTTCGAGCTTAGGGAACCATCGGTCAAAATTGACCTTAGCGGACACGTAAATCCTGCCGACGTCTTCCATGAATCGATCCTCAATGCCCACGCAACATCGTCCCCTATTCGTTGGTTCCTCATCAGGTCTCGTTCCTTCCCTTGGAAGATCACTGTATTACCTCAGCACGACTATATAACTGTTGGGGAAGTATTGGTCACTATCATTGATTCCTTACAACGGCCTGCAACCAATGAATTGCTTGAGTTACATCGAACTAATTGGGACCTATTCCTTCGAGTTGACAGACGCAGGAAGAAGCGTCTTGAGAAGGACAAGTTGGATGAATTTGATACATCGGCTCGTATCATAGATTGGCTGCCTTCGAAGGAACGCGTATTCTTTGGTCTTTCTTCGGAACAGGGTTCATTCGCGGATTCTACTGAGCGCATCTTGAAGGTAATTCTATTGTTTCTTCGTTTGATCCCTTTAAATTGCCAAACTATGAAGGTCCATATCGAAGCCCATTGAACAGACGGCTGAAGTGCATTTTTGACCATCCTCAGCCTGGATTTGGAACCTGTATTCCTGATAGATTGTACAAGTCATTTATGTAGGTAGTTACTTAGAACGTGAAGGTTTTCAAAAACAAAAAATACAATAAATGAAACATACGGGTTGACAATTATTGATGTTCTTCGAGGTCAATTGACCTTTCCACCAACGTGTGCTCGTACCGTTTCCGGATACATGTATGGATTGTATTGCATTGTGCAATGCAAAAAAAAAGAAGAAAAGTTTGTACATTTCAGAGAGCGGGAGGAAAAGAAGAGATGGGAAGTGGATTGAGGGATGCACCGCAGCTCGAACAAGAACCGTTTGTATGCTGAACACATTTTGGCTCCTCCAGACAAAGGAAGATATCCAGCCGTACGCACACCATAGCCATAAGCCACTACAAGGCTGATAAGCCTTTGGGACCTAGCTTACACCTGCGAATGTTGTCAACGTGTATACAAATCCATTTCTCGTGAGGTTCCACGCATGGTGCAATGTAAACTAATCAATAGACCTTTGAACCTTGTGGATGCTGCCTTGCAGATGTTTTGCAGAGGCCCTCGCTGCCTTACCCTCTTTCGAACCTGGATTGATGACAAAAAAGCCCAACCTTGGAATATTCTTTCTATATCTTTGCCTTTTATAAAAATTCACTCTTAATTTTAGGAAAGAAGAAAACAAGGAGAAATAGCTATCAAAACAACTTCTTGAACATGGTTCTCAGGAAGGTGCCACTTGTGTTCTTTCAGTCACAATCAATGTCCAGATTCAATTAATACTAGATACACATGGCTTCGCAATCGTAGGTGATTCACTCTTCTTCTGGGGCCTCAGGATCTTCGGGCAAATCATCCATGTAAGTGTCTTCTAAGACCTTGAAGGCCGTTCGCTGTGAAAATATTAAGCAAAGGCTTGTGCTAGGAGACAAGTTATATCTTCAACATCAGCAGGAGGGAGGGCTGTTCGGAACATAAGTCCCGTAAGTACATCAGATTGTGGCTGTACTGTGATCGAGTCGCCAAAATTCGGCCTTCACAATCAAGTGATCCTTGACAAAATCATCTCCACAATATAAGCCGATCACTCTGCGGTATGCACCTCCTTCTGAAACTGGAGCTCTCTCCAAGATGCAACATTCTCCTCGAAATTTCGACATTGAATTGCCATGGACTGGTGTTTTTTTTTGTCAGTTAAGGATTGAATCGCCTTGAACGATTTCCGGAAAAGGCTTGAGAAGGCATAGTTGCTCAATTTGTCGTCCTTGAGGAGCGTCTGTACAAAGGCACTTGTATTAGTCAAGTGATCATCGCCAGATATAGACAGGAAGCGTTTTATAACGACTGACCCTGCTGAATCCGGCCCCTTTGTAGATTTTAATGCGTATATTTGCTAGGGGTTGAAGCTTGACATTTCGGTACGTAAACTTCAATGGCTGTCGTGGAAGCGCTGAGAAACGAAATGAATTTCGTGAGTGGACGATTGATACGTCTTACTTTCATCGGCTTAGTCTTAAACAATTGCATAGTGTGGCGTCGCTGGAATGGCTCAAGACAAAAAGTATTGTACTCTAATTCACTTTTGTTTTCTCGAACTGCTGTCCTCTTTTTCTTTGATGCAGCAATAGTTTTCAGCGGATACTATTACAAAAGTACAAAAGGTGTTGGTTGTTGTACCCACTTGTATTATTGCCGTGTTCTCTATGTTAACCCTTTAACGCCGTTAGTCGCCCACAACCGAAGACAAGCATAGACAAAGGGGTCTTATAGTCTAAGAATTGAATAATTGTTGTATTTCTGTCTGACGAGCGTCTGGTATTGTAATTTTCTTTCTTTGTTCTGAAGCCTCATGCGCGATTCTGGACTCATATCATATTCAGAGCTGGCGTTAGTGTCAATCAACTCTCAGAATTAACGCCGCCTGATTCGGAAGGTCTAAGTGAAAGTGTTACAACCTGAACCTAGACACACACGAGTAAGTAACGTGTACTGGTAAGGTAGGTATAAGTATAGTGTTCGATATAGATATACGTATGGCTCACCCTCAGTCTTCGTATACTTGACTGAGGGTGTGCATACCATATGCGGTGATTAATGAAGCTGTTAATGAAGTAATATATTAACCCTTTTTCCGTCGCGTCGTCAGCACTTACGGTGTGACCCACTGGCGTCTAACAGAAAGAGAACAGCACTGGAGAGGCTTCGAATTTTAACTTCAATGAGTTCAGAGTGAAAATGACGATCTTATTTTTGCATTTCATGAAGCGGAGTGTGACATTGTTGTAAGCTTGCTGGACAATCTCACTCAAAATTGCGTCACACATTACGCATTGCGGCACAAACACGTGACCGCCGCCTAAAAAAGTTTTACTTCTCACCTTCGTTCGCTCATCCTAACTACGAGCAACGAAGGTGAGCTTCGTAATTAAATAGCCTATTCTAGATCATCCTAACTACGAGCAACGAAGAATATTTTATCCTGTCTGTTAGGGTCATAGTGAGGCTGTTTACCGACAGCCTTTCACTTTTTTTTTGACACCGATAAAAAATTTTTTCAACCTGTCTTCGAGCCGCCGACGACCGTCGACACCTACGCCTCTGCTCACCAGACACGCGGCACGCGCACGAAGATCCTCAGGACCCCTACCAGGCACCCTACCAACCACTCCTCCGCCCGCCGGCACCTCCTGGGATGACTTCCGGACGCCGAAAGAGGAATCATCTCCCACGTCCAGTGAAGCTGAGACATCGGCCGTCCTCTTACCCTCGTCGCCGTCCAGCTCATCTGAGTCGTCGTCTAACCCTTCAGGTTCATCGTCGTCCGAGGACGGTTGTTCCTTTTCCCATCACAACAACCCTGTAATCAAACCCCGCGACGTCTACCCCGCATCAGTCGTCGCCCCCACCAATCAAAAAGACATGTCCGCCACACTCGCATTCAATCCAGAAGGCGACGACCAACGCCCCTTGGCCGAAGTCAAGATCACAAAATTGAGAGAGTGCCCAATGCTCACCGAAGGACGCATGGACGATCACGTCTTCCAGCAGTGGTCCATCACGTGCCACCACTACCAAAAACACTCCAGAAAAAAGGATTCGGAAATAGTCTCGTTCGTAGCAGACGGAATGCTCGAACCCTGTTTCGTCGCTTGGTATCAGGCCAACCAATTGAAGATCGACGCCATGTCCCTCGACCAATACCTCAGCGAGCTCCAAAAGTTTGCGTTGCCTCGGCACTGGCAGACCAAGGTCCGTGACACCATCTTGGAGTCATACCAAGGGAATACAGCGTTTGCCGACTGGGTTGTAGTGCTGCAAAACCTCAATGCTAGGCTCAAAAACACGAAGTCGGAACACGCCTTAACGGAGACCTCCTTCAAGGCGCACCTTGAATCCCACATGCGCACCAATCTGCGCCGAAAGGTCGACTATGCAAAGATCCAAGAGATCGAACTCGCAGACTGGGTCACGGACTCGTACACGTACGCAATCACGTCCTCCTTATCAGATCCCCCCTTATCTGCGCCTCATATGACCGCCACGTTGGAGCTGACGGGGCCGGCGCTCATTTCTTCTCCATTGTCTGTTCGAGCGATCTTAGATAACGGGTGCCCTTCCACAGTGATTAGCGAGGAGCTCGTCACCAAATTGGGTCTGAAGAGATTCCCTCTCGACCAAAACGAAGACAACTTAACGTTGTTGACACAGTCCCCATTATCTTGCCGTGAATACGTCTGTCTGGAGGCGACAGTTAGCAATGGAGCATGGAAGTCGAAGGTTTTTAAGGCAAAAGTAAACGTTGGCCTTCCTGTACCCCTACTTCTAGGAATACCATTCATGTCTGCTGAGAATCTCGTCCTGGACATTAAGGCCCACACTGCAATCGACAAACGTACGGGTTTCGACATTGCAAACCCGCTGCCACCTTCCTCGACACCTCAGGCTTCCATGCGCACGTCTAACCGCGCGAAGAGGTCGCGTGGCGCTGAACGATACGGACGTGCTGAGGGCATCTATCGTGAGGACTATGCCTCCCCCGGCCAGATCATGGCTCTGATTCGAGAGCGGATAGAGACCCTGTCACTAGAAGAAGAATTGGCTAGAAGGGACGCAGAAGCGAAGCGTGTCTACGCGGACTGTTTCCCCAATGAGCTCCCCAAGACCACCGACGAAGTACCAGCCCACATCTACCATCGTATCAGATTGAAGGACCCTTCCAAGGTAGTGAATTTGCGGGGGTATTCTGCGCCCAAGAAGTACCTCGAGTCGTGGAAGACACTGTTGGAGGAGCATCTAACCGCTGGGCGTCTACGCCCGTCCTCATCTGAGTTCGCCTCCCCCGCGTTCTGCATCCCGAAACACCGAAATGGAGTGCCAGACTTCACAGTACTGCCACAATGGGTTAACGACTACCGACTATTGAACCAGAACACAGTTCGAGACAGTTTCCTGCTACCTAGGGTCGATGACATCCTCGCCGACTGTGGGAAGGGCAAGATCTTCGGCAAGGTGGATATGACCAACGCCTTCTTCCAGACGAGGGTCTACCCGGACGACATTCACCTCACCGTGATCCGCACGCCATGGGGTCTGTACGAATGGGTAGTAATGCCCATGGGAGGATGTAATGCCCCCTCCACCCACCAATGAAGGATGACGGATGCGCTGCGAGGGCTGATCGGTGTAGTCTGCCACGTATATCTGGACGACATCATCATTTGGTCGAACACAATCGAAGAACACGAGGAGAACCTCAAGAAGGTCATGATGGCGCTCCGACAGGCCAACCTCTTCTGCAATATACAGAAATCGCTTCTGTTTGCCTCAGAACTACATTTCTTAGGGCACATCGTATCCAAGGACGGCGTACGACCTGATCCTTGCAAGGTGGACAAGATAGCGGGGTGGCCAGTCCCCATGACCGCCACCAATGTCCGGGGGTTCCTCGGTCTTGCATGCTACCTCTCTCCCTTTATCCCTGCATTAGCTGAACACACAAGCGTGCTCACCCCACTCACCAACAAGGAATGCGACAAGGTTTTCCCAACCTGGACCGAGAAGCATCAGAAAGCCTTCGACTCCATACGTCACATCGTTACGGACCTGGAGACGCTGACGGTCATCGATTACAATGACCCATCAAAGAAGATCTTTGTCACGACCGACGCCAGCGACCGCAGGACGGGAGCCATACTCAGCTTCGGAGAGAGCTGGGAAACCGCACGCCCCATAGCCTATGACTCGTATCAGCTGAACGCGGCACAGAGAAACTATCCAACCCACGAGAAGGAGTTGCTGGCCATCATCAAGGCCCTGAAGAAATGGCGTACCAGCCTCTTGGGAGTTAAGTTCGAGGTCTATACAGACCACCGCACTCTCGAGTATTTCCAGTCCCAGAAACAGATGTCACAACGCCAGTCTCGTTGGGCGACATTCCTGGCCGACTTCGAATTCGACATCATATACGTATGCGGAGAGCACAACTCAGCGGCGGACTCCCTGTCCAGGATGCCGGTCGCAACGCCGGACGCTGGTCTCGCGGCATGCGCGCTAGCCTACACCCAATCCCCACGCCGCCCGGAATCTCTGGCAGCGGGAGCATTGCAGATCGCCACAGACTGAGACCTCCTCGAGGAGATTGTGGCCGGCTATGAACTGGACCCCTTTGCCCAACACATTCGAGATGGCGTCGCCAAGGGGAGCATCGTGGGCGCGAGATTGGACAATGGTCTACTGTATCTTGGGAAACGTCTATTGATCCCCAGCAGCACTCGCGTGCGTGAACTGCTATACAATTTAGCCCACGACACGCTTGGCCACTACGGGTTCGAAAAAAGTTACGCAGCGCTTCGTGACTCATACTACTGGCCCCATATGAGACGAGACTTGGAAAAAGCTTACATTCCTTCCTGCGTGCCATGCCAGAGGAACAAGGATCGCACGACGAAACCCACAGGGCCCTTACACCCTTTACCAGTCCCTGACAAACGATTCTCTGTCGTCGGGATTGATTTTATTGGCCCTCTACCTGAGGAGGAGGGGAAGGACATGATAATGATGATGACCGACTTACTGGGCGCCGAAGTACGATTAGCAGGCACAAACTCCAAGGACTCAGCGGCTCAGATTGCCTTAGTTCTTTTTAATGAATGGTATTACGAGAACGGACTAATGACCCAGATTGTATCAGACCGCGACAAGCTCTTCGTCGCCAAGGTCTGGAAGGAACTCCACAAACTCACGGGGGTCAAGCTAAAGATGTCCACCTCTTACCATCTGGAGACAGACGGTGGCAGCAAGCGCACCAACAAGACAATCGTGCAGGCCATACGTTACCTTGTTGACCGGGATCAAAAGGGATGGCTTGCCACCTTGCCCCAGGTCCGTTTTGCGATCATGAACACGGTAAACTCATCAACGGGCTTCTCACCATTCCAACTCAAAACGGGACGCTCCCTGCGACTCATTCCCCCGCTGTCGCCCCTTCCAGCCAGGGCGTCAAAAGACAAGAAGATGGCACACGATATCATTGAATAGCTACAAAAAGACGTACAAGAAGCCCAAGACAACCTCCTCGCCGCCAAGGTCCGTCAAGCTTACCACGCAAACGAGCGGAGAGCGGAAGAAGAGATCTACGAGGTCAGGGATTTTGTCATGCTCGCAACGAAGCACTGTCGCCAGGAATACAAAAGGAAGGGGAAGAATTGTGAGTCCTGGTCGGGAATTTGGAAATTTCCAGAGGCGGAGCCTCAATTTACTATTCCTACCTTTGCTCGACCTTCTCATCAATAGAATTCTCTCTCAGTTCATTCCATGGTGTTCTGGACAATCTCTGTATGTAACCTGAGATTCCTCCGCTCACATCTACACTCATCTCGTTGTAACACCACAATGTATAAAACAAACTGCACGTATGTTATCGACCACTTGAGAACATTTGGTTCAAGTAGGCTTTTTTTTTCACTTTCTCACCTGTAGGCTTTGTATTGATTTGATAAGGCATCCATTGACGTCTATCAGCCTGGTCATCGCCTTTCGCTCATCCTTGCAGGTAGCAAATTAGCAGAAGTGAAAATTGTTAAGGCGTTTACCCCATTCACCAACTCTGTTGCCCTCCTGGTTGATGCACAGAGTAGCGGGTGCAGTATAGGACTTCCCGACCATTTTGTACTCAAACTGGCAGACCGTCGAGTCGATGAATCCTGGAATTTCGAAAGAGAAGAGGAGTATCAATCAAATATTAGTGATTGTGGAGCAACCTTCGAACTCAGCGAGGAGGAGGGGGAGGAGCCCTTGCCATGAATGCAGATATTTAGGTCATGGAAAGAATACCATGCCTCGCATATTAAGGAATGCGCAGCGTATGGTCGTTTAAAGGAAGCCCAAGGTTCTGGCATGATTCCTCTTTTCTCTGGCACCACAAAAATTGACATGATGACGACAGCTACTCATCCATCTCTAAGTCACATCGATGGCCTTCTATTTGAGTATATTCCTGGTCGATCAATGGCAAGATATAGACCTGGCATCAATATCACGCTCGAGGAGGCCGAGGTTATCTCCCAGCGAGTCCTGGAGCTCGGGCGGCGGCTTCACCATTTTGGTGTTCTACATAGTGATGTCCATGTTGGTAATATCATCCTTCGAGAACAGAATCACGTCCCTGTTTTGATCGATTGGGGTTGCACTTCATTCAGGAATGCCGACCGCCCTTTGCAAGAACGATGGAAGGATTCAAATGTTCGGATGGATTTTCACACAGACATATGCTGGCTACTTCGCACTGGTGCTTATTATAAGGGACTCAATGATGATCCTGTACATCCCACTATCACAGTGGGTGGAATATGGCATCGCTTCAGAACTCCGCTGAGTGATGAGGAAGTTGTTCAGATGGGGGAAGATGAAGATGTGGGTTATGGAGATGCAAATAGTTTTATCACATCTCTATCTGCTGAAGAAAAGATGAAGACACGAGCATAGACGTCAATAATAGTTTGCGGTTCCCTGTTATCAGATAGAATAGAGTCTGCATTCTGTAAGATTCTTACTTCTCCTGCATATTTCTCTCTGAATTGATTTTCTCTATATCAGAGTTCTGGCCAGAGAGGATAGTCTGGTCCAGGTAACACTGATCATTTTTAAGATGACTAATATCAGGATATGTAGAAGAAAATCAATTTAGTGATAGAATTGTCATCACATATCATCTTTTCAGGGAGTTTGACTGTTTTTCCAGGTTCCAGAGTTTTTCCTGCACCAACATCCAACAACCAAGCTCCATGAGCAGTATTCTCTGGAGTCTGCTCCAATCTTATATTCTGAACTAAGTAGTGGACTTGAACATGATCCCAAAGTCTGCTTCTTTTAAGTGAAGCAGCAATCATTTGCTGCCTAAGTCCATGTGGAACCACTGGAAGAGTTTGTCTAAACTCTCCTCCAAAAACCACAGTAACTCCACCAAAAGGAATGTCATGATCAAAGATATCCCTGAAGCCATGGTCTACAGAGTCAATGGCATTTTTGTGTTGCATTGAAACTTTATCCCAAATAACAACTTTGGTCTGGAGTATGAGATGTGATAACTGAGTTCCTCTCTTGATATTGGCAATGGATGTGTCAAGAGCAGGAATGGGAATTTTAAATCTTGAATGAGCAGTTCTACCACCTTCCAACAATAAGGCAGCAATCTCAGATGATACTACATACAATGCCACATCTCCATTGGAACAAACAGCAGAAGCCAGAGTATTGCAGACACAGGTTTTGCCACATCCTCCTGCACTGTGAATGAATATCATCTTGTCCAAATTGTTGTTCACAGAGTCCATGACTGCATCGAAAGTCTTTAGTTGTGCCACATTGAACTTGGCTTTATTTTCCTCTATCCTTTGCTTTAATTCCTCAATATCATAATTAGTTTCATCTTCTAAAGGCCTATTGCCTAGAAGAATTATTTAATCAGTATTCAAGTCAATCTTGTATTATGCAAAGGCCAATTACCTGGGATTATATTCCAAACTTGTTGAGCTTCTGGCATATTGGGAGAGTCTTTCAGTGTTTTGCCAAAATTTATTAAGGTATTCTCTGCCTCTCCTTCCAAGTCCTTTTAGATGCTTCATAAACAAACTTGGTTGGAAAGTTCTGATAGATAGTGTTATTGTTGGGAAACCTAGTATTGGCTTCAAACCAAGCAGTGAGTGCAGTCTTGTCTGCATTATTCCTAGCAGCCACCAACTCCATTGGTTCATCATCCTAGAAATAGACTTCATGCTGGTTTTCCAAGTTCCAAGTGCACAGGCAACTAGTACACTGGAGAATGTTCAGCATGCATGTTAAATTCAAAAATGTGCTAGCAGGCTTCTGGTGCAGAAATGTATTTGGCATCCAAGTGTTCTTTGATTTCATTCTTCCCATCTTTGGCAATCTTCAAAGTTGTCATATTATAGCCTTTGTAAATGTACTTGTACATGTATTTGATTGCATTCCCTGAAGCACAGACTTCCACATTGATGTGGCATCAGTATTTGGCTGAGAAATGTGGATTGTATGAGACAACATTATGATTGTCATAATGGCAACCATGCTTTTCAAAGGAGCAGCTATTGTTAGGTCTAGCATATTGAGGATAGCCATCATCACCATATTGTGTAGCTTCTTGGAATTCTTTAGGATATCTCCTAGAACATTTGCTATCTACTATGCACTTAGTAGTAGGGTGAGCTGCTCCACATGAACTATGGACTATGTTAGTAGTAACAATCTAGATACAAAAAAGTAAGTCACTAAATTAAAGATTCAAGTAAAGCCAATACCTGGTACAATTATGGCTGAGCAACTGGATCTGGAATTTAGGCAGAGACAACATGAGCTGCATCTTTGATCTTGTCATGGTGATGAAAAAAGATCAAAGATATGTATGTGTGGAAGTCTTCTCTTTTGGAATTCAATGATATGAATACAAGCCACACAGCTTTCAAAGAGACTATCTTTGATGTCCTTTAAGAAAGCATTTTTCTTGAGTTCAAATACTTTGGCAACAATGTCTGGTCAGTCAGAAGCTGTTTGCTTCTTTCCATTGACCATAGGTTCCTTCAAGAGAGCCTCTTCAATTTCAGGCCACTTTGGATTAGCAGTCATGGTGATGAAGAGATCAGGTTTGTGAAAATGCCTGCAAATGGCCATAGAGTCCTGGAATAATTGCTGCATGTGTTGTATGAGAAGGAAGAACCACACAACAGCCTTGACTATATAACTCCTCATCTCTAGCTGCAGCATCAACCACTCCTTGGTAAACTTCAGCCCTGATTTTCTTTTGATTGTGTCTGACCCAGTTCTGTTCTGTTGATGCCCATGCATCTACAACATATTGCTATAATAGTTTGCCACTCCAAAGCAATGCAGCATTAGCTTCTAGAGTCCTCTGCTGCAGCTCATATGCATAATAGGCAGTGTTTATTAGGATTATTATAGCACCAGTGATTTTCAAAATCTGCTCTAAGTTTGACAAACAGCGTTTGTAGTTGGCCCCCTGAAACTTCTGCTATAATCTGCTTTGCTTGCTTGTATAAGCCAATAAAGGGATTGACTATAGAAAGCATATTCTGTAAGGAGGCCATCATTTGAGGATCTAATCCAGGATTACTTTGTTGATATAAAGCCAATTGCTGATTATAGTTATAGAAGTAGAGTTGTGCATATATAGGATCATTGCCTTCAGTTGGAAGCAAAGCACCTATTAAATGATAAAGCTCTCTATTGATTCTAAAGCTGTATGGTCCAGGAGCACTGGTAATAGCATGATCAATCTTGACTCCCAGAGATGTAAATGCAGAGGCTGCATTATATTGACAAATTGATGCTTTGAATGCATTGAAAAGAGGGTGCAAGCCATGGAGCAGATTGAGTAAATCTGGTGGAGCATCTCCCAGTCTGGGCAAATTAATCTGGCCTTATAGACAGCACGTGCCAAACTTTGGGTTATGTTTGGTAGACTTGGAAAGCTTTTCAGCATCAAAATGTAGAGCATGACAGTGTGAACATGCAACCCTCATTAGACCAAGATAGTGTGATGGAGGTTCATTCACATAAGGCTGTCTACCTCTAGAAAGAGCATTCAAGGTTGTTGTATAATTTGTGGGAGAAGAGAATCAAGAGGAGGTTCTAGTTGTTCTGCTAGGGGATTTTGCTGCTTTGGATCATTTTCATTGTCAACAAGTTGATCCAAATTTTAAGGACCTAGATCATTAAAGTCTTCTTCCAAATCAGTTGCATGTTGTTGCTTCTAGTCTTGGAGAATCCTTTGAGCCCTAGCTTCATTCAAAGGCCTATATTCAGGATCAAGGTCTATGTGCTGTAAAACATTATTAGTTAAAGCAGCTTTCAAAAGTTGTCTTATCTGACCTTTAGTTTCAATTCTTGCCCTTCCTTTCTTTTCTGTCTTCTGTGATGCAAAGCAGCCAATACTTGTTCCATATCATCAATATCTCTGAGTCTTTGTTGCTCTACCAATGCTGCCTATGCTTGTTGCGTCTGCTGCTCTTCAATCATAGCCAGATATCTCAGCTATTGTTGCTATTGCAGATCTGCTAATGCCTGCTCTTGTCTGACTTGATAGTCTGTTAGGACTTGCTGTTGTCTAATTTGATAGTTTTCCTGCCTATTACTCCTTCTAAGTGCAGAAACAGGCAGAGGTAGTACTATTTCAGGTGCAGGATGCTGTAGAGGAGCATTCCATCCTTCAGGCAAAATAGTCTGAGGAATAACCACAGAAGGTTGAGCAACAGTTGGCTGATTGACTGGTCTTAGCCTATGGGCTCTTCCATGTACAGGAGGAGGTAGAGTTGGTACCATTCTAGGAACTGGATTTTGCAAAGGAGCATTCTATCTTTCAAGCAAAACAGTCTCAGACAAAACAGTCTCAGATATTATCATAGAAAATGGATTATTAACAGCAGCAGGCTATATAATAGGCATCCTTGAAGAGCTAGGAGCAATTTGATTATTATCTCCAGATCTCATACCTCCAAGTCTCATACTCCCAAGTTCTACACCCCCAGATTCTATAACCCCAGATCCAAAATGAAGTAGTGGTACCACTACAGTATTGATCTGTTCTAAAGATCTCATGTTTCTATTTGCTTGACAATTATTAAGATCAGTTATTTGTAACTTTGAAGTTTGATTTGATATCTTTAACTTTTAGAAGTACTGGAAGATTGGTCTTTATAAGAAGTAGTTGAAGATTGCCTGGGTTATCATTTTTTATAGCCCAAAAGCTTTAGAAGTCACTTATATGATGATATATTAATAGGCCAATCTTGTTAAAGTTGTACTAACAAGCTAAATCCAATGTTTGTTAACATTAACCAATTAATAGATATAAGCCAATACATACTTGGTTGTTCTACAAACAATTTTTAAGCATTTTAATAGCTCAAAACCTTTAAAAGTCACTTATATGATGATATATCTAGTATATCAATAGCTCAGTGTTGTCAGAGTTTCACTAATGAGCTGTATTTAATGTTTATTAGCATTGATCAATCAATCAATAGACTGATACTTACTTTGTTTATAGTATCTGTTCAATATTTATTAGTAT
This sequence comes from Termitomyces sp. T70a, assembly GCA_017657195.1. Classification (NCBI taxonomy): domain Eukaryota; kingdom Fungi; phylum Basidiomycota; class Agaricomycetes; order Agaricales; family Lyophyllaceae; genus Termitomyces; species Termitomyces sp. T70a. Next base: position 26,368 of record JAGGAT010000417.1, read on the forward strand.
TGGTCAATCAATCAATAAACTAACACTTATTTTGTTTGTAGTGTCTAATAAATTGAATTCAATTTTTGTAAGCATTGATCAATCAATTATAGACTGACACTTACTTTGTTTGTAGTGTCTTCTTACTATAATGGTGAATTTCAGAATTGTTTGCTTATATTTGTACAAAAAAACTTGCAAGGTATAAAAACCAAGTGTCCACTAAAATTTGTTTGGCCTTTCCCACACCTTCAGACTCTCTGACACCTTGCACACATTACTAAAAGATGTAATATATTTACTTAAATTATTTTTTTAAAAAAATCCTGTATTTGCTGTTGAAATTAGTGAGAAAAGCAATAAATTACCTTACTCTTTGAACCCCTTTAGTTATTACAAGGTTTAGAAATCACTAGCATATGATTATGCTCAAATAGAGTATAAAAGCCTGCTGTATTCAATAGAAGATTCTTAACTTTGTTGCTATTGATTTTTATTTGATTATAATAAGATAATTCTTGACACAGACTGATTGGATCATCTCCAAGATCAGCGCCAGCACACCACTTCATTCAACACCCTTCTCCTCCGCATCCTCTTACAGCCTGTCAACTTCACCAACTCTTTCCACAATGCACATAGGACTACAGCATAAGAAAAGGGAGGTGATGTTGAGAGAAAGGTGAGAAAGCAAAGGGAAGAATGATTGAGGAACTACAATCCAAACATTTAACACTAGCAAACAAGGACTTGGACACAACACAGAACAATATCACATGTAAAATATGCTGGTTTGTGAGCAGGGGAGCAAGATATAAAAGGGGATGGGTTATAGGGATTTTGGCAAAAAATTGGTGCACAGCTCAGTCCCATAGAGTAGACTACTTAGGCCAATAGTGTTAAATAATCCTAGGTCTTAGTGCTTTTTGAACCTATTAGAGCTGGGGTTTTATGTTTTATTCAAAAATCAACAATAAATAAATTACATTAGTTGCTATTAATAAGCCCTACAAACTCACAATATACTACAAATCTGAGGTTCAAGTGTCTAAGGTAGTTCTGGGAACTCTATGGGTGGCAGTAGTGTGAAGAGGCAGCTGTATTTGAGGAGATCATATGAGCAGCCTGCAAGATTGATAAAGATCTAAATGGCCAGCATTTGGCATGATGCATGATTACCAGGTGGTAGCCAGACATTACTTAGATAATAGCAGCAAGGAGTGTGATACTTGATTACTGGCTTGTGCCAGGTGATGCACATGATAGCAGGTGTGATCTGAGCATTAGGGATAGCAGCATGCATTCCGGCTGGTTGAGGAGCTGCATGGGGATTCCAGGAAGGTACCAGAGGTGATCAAAAGCCTTAAGAGCCTTTGTAGGAGGTTTGGAGGAAGGTCATAATATTACCTCCTCTCCAGTGCCAAGATCCTACAAGGCACATGGAGCTGGAGACTGGCCCAGTAGTTCAAGCATAGGAGACCAGGGATGTACTCACATCAATGTTGGAAAAAAAAATTCTCACTCTGTTTCTTCACTGCAATGTCACATACATTTCCCACACCATTGCATAGTCCCATGCCTCCTGTGACCAGTGGAGTTATGGAGCACCTAGAGTGGCAGGGCCAAGATATTTGGTACTGCTAGCAGCTAGCAAGATTGGAGGCACATGGATACTATGTTCTACAAATGTGGGTGGTTAGATTCCTTTCCTCTTTTGGTAGGCTGAATTTTCTTTCAGAGCAAGAGTTGCATGCCCTGAAGACAGGGCCTAGTCAAGGTAGAAACCATGAACAGTGGTGCAAGCTGCACCATTATTGTGTATTTCCAAGAAGAATGGGACACTTAGAACAACTGCTTTTGATGTGTGACAGCACAATGATAATAATATTAAGGACATTACTTTACTTCTGGACTAGGAAGTAATTTGCAAAGATGCTATGAAGGCTAAGTACATGTCAAAAATTAACCTGACTGATGCATATAACTAGGTTTGCATATGTGAGGAGGATATCTCAAAAACACTGTTTGCATCTCTGATGGGAATCTTTGTCAGTAACATCATGCAAATTGGCAATTGTAATGTGCCTGCTATATTCTAGAGGTTAATGACTTCTATTTTCTGAAATGTAATTGAAAAGTTCATGCACATCTATTTAGACAATATTTATATTCTCAGACTTTATGGAGGAGCATGAGCAGCACTTACAAGTTGTGTTCAAACAACTAAGAAGAGATAGCTTATACCTTAAGTGGAAGAAGTGTGAACTGTATGTGGATAGCATAAATTGCTTAGAGCACATTATAGACATGCAGAGTATACACCCAGACTCTGATAAACTTGATAGAATTTGAGAGTGGTGCATGCTCTGTAATTACAACAACATATGGTGTTTTATTGGTCTAGTCAACTATATTGGTAATTTATTACCAGACATTACTGTATATACTGGCCATCTAATAGCAATAATCCAGAATGAGTCACTATTTCACTAAAGACCACTTCATCAGAGGTGTTTCAAGATGATCAAATAAATCTGCCAAAATGCTGATCGTATAACCTATAGATCTGTTGCTCAATGCATTGTCAGGTTTTGCTGACCTGAGGGCCTTTTCTAGTAAGCAATGATCTTACAAGGCACAAGCAAGTGCCAAACTATGTAGACATGGAATTGAGAGCTCTGAAATAGATTCTGGGGCATTAGGCAATAAAAAGAATAAGTCCCATAGTCAAAGGGCTTGCTCCAGAGTTGAGCTGAGGTTGGAGCATCAAGTTGATGAAAGTGTTCCAGTGATGAGATGAGATTGAGTTGATAGGGTGTAGTGCATGCCAGTCAATGAGGTGTGTGCTGGAATAAGAGACTAAGGCAAGCATAGAGGTGACTAAAGCAAGCATGAAAGGAAATTAGATAGAGAGTTTAGAAGAACAGAGACACAGATTGTTATTGTTAATATCAAGACTAAAGTATATGAGAGCTACCTGTAGTTTTTATGTACTATGGACCAGAAAAAGTATTGTCTAGGAAGGGTTCCAGGGTGGATCTGGGGATTCTATGTGTGGTGGCAGGGCAGAGGGCAGCTATATTGAGGAGATTGTGTGGGCAGTCCATAAGATTGATGGTGGTTCAGAGTACACCTGTGTAGAAAACACCTTAGATACTATATAGGTCCTTGAATGCCACTAGGAAGCCACTGCTCCCACATCTTGACTAGGGAGGCTTTGTTATGTAGGCCAAAATTTGGGTGACCAATTAGCATGTGACTTGATGAAGCAATGTGACCACCATACTCCTGTCCAATCAGAAAAAAAGAGGGTTGCCCAGTGAAATGGATTTGGAAGAAGTATTTTGCTGACCAAGCAAGTCCTAGTATGGGTGGGTAGGAAAATAGGTGTCAATAGTCCAATCTGGCTGCTAAAGCACTGAGTGTTCCATTGGTGATGTGCCTAAAATTTAGCTAATTGCTATCTTAGTAAGCTGCACTTAGCCTTGTTTTGTATTGGGCTTACAAAGTGCAGAGGGAGTTCTGGGCAGGTCTCAATTACTCAGTCCTAAAATGTAGTGTTGGGTTGAACAGACATTGCCACCAATAGCAGCAGATGGTAAGAAGTTGGGGAATGGTAGACAGAATATGATGAGCTTACAAAGCTTCTAATACTTAGCTGCTATTGCTAAGCACATATGTTGAGAGCATGAGGTAGCAAGCATTGGTGCCAGTGATGAGGGTGTATCTGTATAGTACTGTTAAGACGTAGAGCAATGAAGGTGCTAAGAGCTTTTTAATGCAGAAGAGAAGTGAGGCTGCTAATTGCTCAGCACTTCAAGTGAATTCAGAGATCTGAACTGTGGGGCAAAAAGTGCTTGGTGCCATTGGATGGTTTGCTACTGACAAAAAGTAAAGTATTTATAGTAAGTGAAGGTGGCAACTTAGTGAAGGGTCAGCAATGACTCTAATAGTCACTGCTAACAAAAATGTAAATAAAGGTCTATTAATGATGCTATGATAAAGGGCTATTCAGGAATGGTCATGTGGGTGGCTAACTAAGGCATGCTGCCAGGTAATGTGCAAGACATTAGTCTTGTGACAGAGTCATGGCAAAAGTGGGCCCTAAATTGTAATGTAGCATGTGGAGGCAGTGATAGAAAGTGCCAGCTGTTAGTCAGCTGTCATCATTAAGTCAAAAACAGGCATAGTTGGAATTAGACTTGAAAAAGAAAGTAAGGCCAGCAGTGATCCACTAATGGCAGCAGCAACTACTAATGGAGTGTGGAGGCAAGATGCAAGGATGGTAGTGTGATGTCCATCAAATATCAAAGTTTGACAAGGGGCAGCATATGCAGATAGGAGGTGTAATGCATCACATAATCAAGACATATTAAGTTCGGACCTGATAGAAGTGCACCTCATAGAGAAGGGAGCTAGTGAGCCAGTGGTGCCTGTGACCTACCATGGAGCAGGCAGCAAGGCTAGCTGGAATGTCGGTGATGCGCCCAAAATTTAGCTAGATGCTGTCTTAGTAAGCTGCACTTAGCCTTGTTTCGCGTTGGGCTCACAAAGTGTAGAGGGAGTCCTGGGCAGGTCCCAGTTACTCGATCCTAGAAAGTGATGTAAGGCGGCAAGGATGTTGCCGTCAATTGACAGCAGGTGGTAAGAGTTCAAGGAGTACGGGAGATGGTGCATAATAAGCTTACAAAGCTTTGAATCTTTAATGTTGGCACTAAGAGGTGGCAAGCGTTGGCGCTAACAATGGAGGTGTACTCGTATAGTACCATTCAAGACGTGGAATGAAGGTCACATGGAGAACCTTTGTTGGAGATGGAGAAAGGCAGAGTCGCTAATTGCTTAGTGCCTCAAGCGAGTTCTTAGAGATCCAGATTTTGGCGTGAAGGTGCTGGGTGCAATTCAATGATTCTCTACTGACAAATGGTAAGGTATTTATAGTAAGTAATGGC
>JAGGAT010000418.1:0-31115 GCA_017657195.1 Termitomyces sp. T70a
ACTAGAAACACAATTAATTTTATTTATCTGTATTTCAGAAATAACTGAAAGAAAATTTTTACCTTTATCTGAAGAAAGATTATTGAGAAACTTTAACTTTTATTTTCCTATTTTTCAAAAATAGATTTCATGTATTACTTGAGTAAAACAATTTAGAAATTCTATAACATGTTTCTAACAACTTCTTCTCAAGAAACTCCAAAAATTTCCTGAAGTGTGTTTTAAGTGTGCTTTGTTACTTACTACTGAGTACATGATGAGGCATGGAATCTTTTGCCAAGTACACCACAATCAGATATGCAGGAATCCACACTTCCTGGCTCCTAATAACATTTGGATGTGGCAGGGAGCCTTTATGTGACTCCAAGCAGGGGCTATTGTCCATCGGATTCAGTCGAGCTGCAATGGACTTTGCTTTTGAGGAGTCATAGGAATGGGCAGTTGTCATGAAGAATGGATTTTGGGCACGTCTTCACAGCATGAGGCAAGGATAAAAGTGGGGGGAAAACAATCTTACTGCCCAGAACAGCTTTCCCTACGGGGTTTTGATGCTACCCCACTTGCCCCTTTAGTCTACATTACTAGGTCTACCGAGGCGCGTCCTGACAGACACGTCCTTGGCTATTTATTTAGCGGGTTGTAACATTGTAACAAGTATGGAACAAGTTTCCGGATGTGTCTGGGGTGGAAGTGGAAGTGGAAGGGGGTTCTACCATTTAAAAAAAAACGCACGTCCAATCTTAGACGTCCCCTCCCGAGGAGAGAACGCTCTTGAATTATGATTCGAAAACAACGACGCACGTTTTTTTCTGATACGAACCGATGCGGGTGAGCACTTCTTCGAATCGCGTGCGAGTGATACGAGCTCTTGGCACGACGTGAGTTGGGGAGTGGTGTGCCGAGCATTTAGTGTGGTTTGAAGGATTTGTGCTGTGGGATTTACGTGTACGTTGGAGACGGACAAAGGATGAAGCGGTGTGCTGCGGGAAGAAAGGCAGTACGAGTGCTATGCAAAGAGTTTTAGACGCCACAAGTGCCAACTGTCAAGTGTTGATGAAGAATCAAATCCATTTACAGAGACTGAGTGGACAACTCAGCCATCGCGTTTCGTCGTAACGATCATGGATTGCATGATCGTGAGTACTGCCCAGACCACAGAAGTACGTGAGACCGGGGCAAGCCATGATGATCTGGTTTGGGAGTCATGGGGAGGTTTCATTGCAGAATTGATGAATAATAATGAAGTGCTTGGACCCGAGTCGTCGCCCTCGATGCCCACACTCTCCTCCTTCATCTCCTACCGTCCCAAGCGCAGCAAACCAAAGCCCCCGCCCGAGCCCGCCCACCTCCATCCCTACGCTGCCCCCGTCATCGACATCAACGACGCCAGCCGTCCCCATGTCGACCTCCAGCCCCGCCCGACGCGCAGCCCTGCACGCACCCCGCGCGTCACCGTCAATGTGCCCTTGGACCCCGAGCCCCTGATGGACTGGTTCCCAAGTAACCTGTTCAAGCCGGGCGAGGCGAGCGGGGGGTCCGCCACTGAGCAGGCTCGTCCGGAGGCGAGGGAACAGACGAGGAGCGTCGGGGACGAGGATGATGTCCCTGCGAATCTCCAGATCGGTGTACGTGTCCCATCGATCACGTCGTCGTCGTCGTTGGCGCTGACGACTTGTACAGACATCCGATTCGATAGGCGCCGGCGCCGACGTCCACCGAGTATGTCCCCCCATATTCTCCGTCGATCAAACTAAAGTACCCCGCAGAGACAGCCGTCGTACAGAAAACCCGCGCCGTCGCCCATCAAGATCCCCAAACCCATCAGCGGGAACAGCAAGCCCCAATTCATGTCGCGGCCGACATCAGAGAACTCCTCTCTCGACACCGTAGCATCCTCTGCCGTCTCCGGCGCCACGTTTGCCCGTGCTCTCATGGCGAACACCTTTGTGTTCTCGGGCGCCGGCCCAGGCACCGCTTCAAGCGCAGGCCGCGACTCGCGCTATCGCAGCGGCGCATCGACGCTCACAAGGTCAGACTCCGCCACGCTGCCCAAAAGCGACTTTGCGTCCATGCAAAGCCAGCATCGGAGCATCAACAGCTGGAGTCTAGATGCGCCGTTCGAGTCTTCCGCAGCGGAGAGCGTCCCGCCTGTCCCTGGCAACGCAGAACAGGTGTACGTGCCCCCGCAGACACAACGGGACCGCGAGTCGGGCGGCGAGCGGAGTGTTAGTCGCTCGCCTCCTACGCTTCGTGTAGACGAGACAGCAGCAGAGACGCCCTCTCTAGCGTCCGCTATCGCCTCAGCCCTCGCCCTCGCCGAGCTCCCCCCCTCAATCCCAAGCCCGACATGCAGCTCCACGTTCACCTCCTCATCCTCCCAGTCCCCGCACGCATCTGAACCCCCGTACTCTGGCAGGGAGCTTGAAATTTTCGTTGACAACTACTACTCCGTCGCCGACCCGACGCCGACGCCGAACATCGTCTCTCCGCCTCCGCCCCCCCCCCCAGACGAACGCGAGCGACAACGGCAGTTCCACCCGCCATTCTCGCCCATCACAGAAGAAACCACGGCGCAACTGACCCCGGCGACGCCGCACACTCAAGACGCATCTTCAGCTTTACTGAGCATCAAGTCCCCCTCGGAAAACACCAAGCGCTCCCTCTCTCCTTCGCCTAAGAGGAGTACGTCACAAAGTTCGCATCTCAGCACGGACAAAATCACTCTTCCGAGCGGCCGAACAAGCGCTTCCACAGGCGGCGGTACGTCCCTTATTCTTAATTCCTACTTCTACTTCCTACTATACTTCCAAAAAAAAAAAAAGTGCTCAACGGCCCCATTTCCATTTCTAGCACGCGTAGGATGGACGATCCGACCCCCATCCTCCTCTTCCTCCTCCATCTCTTCCTCTTCCGCCTCCGCCTCTGCCTCCGCCTCTGCGCGCAGAGAGTCATCCACGTCATTAACACCAACGCCATCTATACTAGTCCCTCGACCGCTTCTGCCTTTAGGAACGATCAACCGATCCCGCTCGACTTCCAGCGTCTCCATATCATCTTCCACGTCCCCCCGTCCCTCTCCCTCGCCTTGTCTCGCTACACGTCCGTTGTCTGTATCTCCTGCACCCTCTACATCTTCTACCTCCGCTTCCGCCGCCTCCACGACCACGGCCACTCGGACGACAACGACGCCAAAGCCAACGACGCCAAAGCCAACGACGCCAACGCCGAACGCTAACGCGCACGCACACGCACAACAAACCCGCCACCCAGTCTCCCCACTTCCCCAAAGCGTAACAAACAGCTTCATATCGCTCTCCACGCCCTCGTTCTCCCCTCTCCCGATCTACCTCGTCACACGCACAGCCTCTTCCTCGCCTGCTCCCTCGAAATTCAGAGACAATCAAAACGAAACGGAAACGGAAACGGAAACCGAAATGGAAACGGAGTCAGGAAAAGAAACGGAAACGGAGTCAGGAAAAGAAACGGAAACGGAAACGGGAAAACCACGGACAGGAGATGACAAGGAGAGGGAAAAAGAGAAAGAGAAAGAAAAAGAAAAAGAGAAAGAAAAAGAAAAAGAGAAAGAAAAAGGCCACCTGGCATTCGTCGCGCACCGAACGCGGAAAGGCGAGGGTAGTGTGCCCGTCCCGAGCCCGATCAAGGTGGTGAAGGACTTGGATGGGCCAGTGAGGTATGATTTGAGTGGGGGCGGGGGTGTTACGCCTTGTCGGGTTAGCGCTGATGCTGATGCTGATGCTGATGGAGAAGGTGGTGCGAGGGGGGTGTATGGGCGGGAGGGCCGTGAGGGCCGTGAGGAGAGGGGTGTGGATGTGGACCACCACGGACACGGACACGGGCACGGGCACGGGCATGGCGGAGATGAAGAGGGCGGGGGTGGTAAGACACAAAGGGTGCAACGACAAGAAGCCCAGGCCCATGACCGCGCCCATGACCACACCCACGGCCGCGACCACGACCAAGACGAAAGTCAAGGACACTCCCACTCAGGCTGGTCACAACAGACCTTCCCCGAGACGCCGAGCGCATTCTCGCCTTCCCCGCCGTCGACCGCGTTCTCGCAGCCCTCGTCCTTGATGAACATGCGCGGGTCGAGCGTCATAGGCGAGTACCCGATGATGGTCGTGCTGCCCGCGCCGTATACGCCTTTGTCGGCGTTTTTGCCCTCCCATGACCAGGAGAGGGAAAGGGACAGGGAGAGGGATCAGGAGCTGTTGACGCGGGCTGCGGCTAGCACGCAGGTTCAGCGGGCGAGGAGGCTTTCGAGGCTTTCGAGGCAGGGTAGTTTTGGGAGTATGGGCGTCGTGGGCGTGGGCGGAGGGACGACGACAGGGGCTGCGTTACAGGGAAAGAAGGACGAGGGTACCGTGGAAAGGGTGGATAATAAACCTGTGGTAGACGGTGAGTCGGTGGAGAAGGAAAAAGAAGCCAAGCTCGCAACGCCCCCCGTATCCTACGAATCTACCCCAAACACCAACCAAGAGCAATCCATACCCGATACCGCACCCCACGAAGTTGAAGTAGAAAGAACGAGAGAGAGGGAGAAAGAAGAAATACATCTTCCCGCTTCCGTGGCTGAGTCTCTAAAACTCCCATCAACGTTATTACAAAGCTCACCTTCCAGTTTTCGCTCCTCCTTACCCCAACCTGGACCACCGCCTCGAGCGCCCCTGCCAGATACCCCCGGATCCGGATCCATATCTATCTTATATACTCCGTACACGACGTATACCCCGCACCTATACCCAGACCTATACCCATATACCGCTACCACCACTCCCAACACATACACAGAACCAATCTCTCCAGTGCCAACACCCCCGTCACCGCCACCGCCACCGGCCGCACCGGTTCTGGGTACAGTCAGTCTCCCTCAAGTATCGCCCTCGGCGGACGACTATTCGGACACGCCAAGGAGCACGGATAATCTGGATCGTGCAGACGCTGTAGGGGAGTCGGATGGGGTGGTGCATACGTATGATCGGCCGTTGTCTGGTGTGGTTTCTACGGGTGGAGGCGGGGATGTTCATGTTGAGGAATCCAGAGCGAGGGCTGGCGCAGAAGCGAAGGTGTTTCCTACGCCGACGCAGACTCCGCCTGGCCGCCCTCAACATGAACAGTCTGTTGCGAAACTTCAACCAGTTTTAACTGCGCCCCCACCACTACCGCTACCGCAATCGCAACCACTAGCCATTCCTACTCCTCAGTCCATCGTCGCTCAAATGCCTTCCCCATCTACGTCGCACCCACCGATCCCAGTCCTGCCTCCGCCTCCGCCCCCGACCCCGCCACCCCCACCGCCTCTCAACCTCCTCTCACTAAATTTAGCGTACCCCACTCCCTCAACCGTCCTGCATCCCCTCAACTCCCTCGCCACGCCCGTCTCCGCCACGCCCGCCACCGCAGGCACGACCGCCTCCCCCTCCTCAATTTCATCTTCACTCTCCCCAAGTCCCCATCGCCGCCCGGGAATGATCTTCCCTCCTCCACACGACCTCCAGCTCCCGCCTTCCATACCATCCACCACCACCACCTCCTCCCTCTACAACACCTACGAGGGCTTGTCCCCGCCCTCGTATCACGCCGCGATCAATCCTGAACGCCCGGCTAGGGAGGTCGTTACGCCGAGTACGGGGGGGAGTTATGATTCCAGTTATAGGTCCGTGCATCAATCGCATGGCGAGCTCAGAAGCGGGCCACCGACTGTTCATGTTGAGCTTGTGGCGGATGCGAACGCGGGTTCTTCAGATCGGGGTGTATCCACACCGCAAAAAAGGGCGGCACAGAGACAGGGACAGGGTCAAGGACAAGGACAAGGACAAGGACCTACACAGTCGTCGAGGTGGAGGACACGGCCGCCGCTTCCTGCTGGGCCTCGTCGACCGAGAGAACGTGGGGGCTCTGTATCGTCTGTGAATAGCCAAGCGCAATCACAACCACCAACGCCACCGCAGCCACTAATGCACTCACCGCTCCAACCTGCCCGACTGCCTAGACAGCCCTCGGCGCCGTTACCCTCCCCGCAATTCGTGATACCAGCTCCAAAGTGGCGCGGATACACGTTGGAAGCAGCAAAGTGGACGTTCACGTCGCAGCAGCTGCAGGGTATCGTGTCTCGTGCGATACGTCAATCGTCGGAGCCGTCAGGCATCAGGTTGTTGCAGCTTGAGACGCTGGAGACGGAGGTTCCAGAGGAGATGGAAAGGCTTGAGAAACTTCGTGAGGAAACGATGGTCAGGTACAAGGCTTTCGCTAGGAAACGCGCGGACTTACTTGACACGATGCTTGGGGCAGTGGACACTCATGACCCGGACGTGCTGTTTAAGCAGCTGGAGGAGCTAAAGGGGTTCTGTGGGTGTCTGGATAGGACCACGGAGGATCTGCATAGTCTAGATGAGCAACTCGCGCAGCTTGGACAGTTGACGCAGGCACACTCAGCAAGCGCGTTGGCGGTGGCACTGAGGAAGTTGAATGTGAGCTTCTCGAGGCAGCTTGAGGAGGCGAACGAATTGAGGCAACAGGTAGATTCGTTGCAGATGGAGCGGGATGACGCATGGAAGCATGCTGCGGAGGTCGCCACGGAGTACGACGAACTCAAGTCTGGAAAGGCCGAGTCTCCTGATGGGGAAAATCGATTCGACAAGGTCATGGCTGTACGCAAGTCGAGCGTCCGGGCCGTGAAGGCTGGTTTGCGGTCTGCGAACAGCGTTCGGTCGAACTATCGGGATCGTGCATCGACGGGGAGCATTGTGAGAGGCTTCGGTGTCAGTACGCCTCCTAGTACCAGGACAACATATCTGGGCGAACCTCCTCCCGTACCTCCTATTCCGCGTCGTCGACCTGTCGATATAACCAATCTATCGTTGAGGAGCTCTGCAGTGACAGTGCGTGTTCGTGGTAGATTCTGTTCGCCGTTGTTACTGACTTTCCCGTCTAGGGAGTCTCCACTGAGTACCCTTCACCAAATTCGGACATGGCAGCCTTAAAACGTGCACAGGATGAATTATATGACATGTTAGGCATTCCTCTAACCCACCGTGTTCGGCGGTCACGTTCCCTCATTGACATAAGAGACTCGGAGTCCCATCAGCAGGTGCCTTCTGTCGCGAGTTACGATGCACCACCGAACACTGGGCTACGTGCCTCTCTCCCTCCAACCGCTTCTCCGCCGCCAGATCCCTACCCTTTGACAGAAAACGCGAGCGTTATGTGGACTTCAGATAGAGCGGGCTGGATTTGAACCTTTTTTATCCCTAAATCTTCGAACTCTATTTGTGACTGATTTATACTTTCTTTTTGTGATTTTCCAGCGACCCCGTCTTCGCTCGTTGATGATCTTTTTTATATGTACGCCGACCGCACGAGCCTCAGATACCTGCATATTTGTAATTATGTATCCTTTGTAATTGTCACGCTGATATAGAACGACAGCACAGGAAAGCATGATTGATGGTAAGTAAGTAAGGAAAAGAAACAAAATAAAATTAGTTAGAACGATGTTTGGGGTATCCTGCAGACAGGTCATTAGTGTCGTACACGCTTCTTCAAACGTAATGGTAACTCTTCCTCCTCCGGAGGCGTGAGCCGAGGCGCTGTATCTGAAATCTGCTCCTCCTCTCGAGGAACCGCCACTTCTTGCATTTCTTCGTCATTGTCGTCTGTTCGTGGACGTTTGCGGGATATTTTAGGGGTTTCTACCCCATTAGCGGAAGGTTCAACGAGGTCTTCATCAGCCACCTCTTCACCTGCAGATTGTACAACAGACTCATTATCAGCCACTGGTATTGGCTCCGTAGGCTTGCCGTATGTCACGGGCCGTGGTCGGGCTTTGGGCGTAGTGGGATCTGCTCGCTCGTCCATATTTACATCGGCAGTATGCTCTGTTTCCTCCTGTGTCTCAGCAGCTGATGCACGAGTTTTGCGTTTCGGTCGCGGCCGAGGATGGGGCCGTGACGGCTCAATGGCCTCATTTTCAGTCGCCATTTCACCATCGGTGCCCTCCTCATCAGTCGTTACACCACCAGCGGCCTTTTTCGCCTTCGTCTTGCGTCCACTGACTGCACCTGGAAAAATCATAAGCGTTTCCATATTAATACCGAACAAATAGAACTCACCCTTTTCTTTGGACATGGCAGTTGTCAAGCGCTTCTCATATGCCCTTTGAGACTCCCATACTTTGGAAGTAGCTGATACCTCCACCTTAGCCTGGTCCAGTGCCTGGTCCATGTGCGCTTTTCTGTGGCACCTGATCAGGACATCTACATGGACCATAGATATGATGACGTACATTCTCAACGCATCTCTGCTCGGAATCACACCGAGCAGAGGGACGAGCACCCTAAAGAACAGAACAGCCAATTTGATCGACTTCTTGTTCTTGTTGCTCTCGTAAACCGTCAGGCGTTTGACGATCCACGAGACTAGTTCTGTATGGATTTGAACAACGAACTGACTGTCTAGACGGCGAACAATGGACAACTGGCTTCCGCGCACAACAAAACACGTCGCAAGTAACTTTGCCAGTTGTATGGAGTTATTCTCGTCGTCAACAACACCGTCAAGTACTAGAGTATATGACTTTATAGATAATGTAAGGTGCAAGAAAGGGTATTTAAGACCTGTGACTTACCTCTTTCAAAGCCTGAGTGACGATGCCCACAATGATATCGCCATGTTTGTTCATCATTCCTTCTTCCCGAAGAATATCCACCACAACCTTGGAGCAGGCATCGAAGGCAAGACCCAACCTGCCATAATGAGTAAGGAGGACGTAACCATGGCGTATATGAATGGCTCCGGCACGTATTGCTCGCAGGAAAGTTGACATGACATCAATAAATAAGTACTCCTCTTCTAGCTGAGCTCGAGAAGAAACATCGACTCAAGTTCGGAAGCGTCAATATGTGCAAGTACGCGATGAGGGAAAACCCAAACGTACTTTCCACCTCGCGCTTCTTTCCTTTTGATCGCTTAGCAGTGCCATCAGCATCTTCCGCAGGCTGCTCATCCTCACTTTCATCTCCACTTTGGTTCTGATCTTGTTCGTTGTCATCACTAGCTGAGGTAATGGTATCGGCGTATCGTTCGATCTCGGCTTGAATATATCCCGCACAACGATATTGCACCTCATCGTCCAGAGTTATTGATATCGCCGCCATAGGTGACGGGTTTCTATTTGCATCGTGGGTTGCTCCAGGAGCAAACAAGACATGAAGGTCAAGCAAGTTTCTGAATGCCTTAACGTTTGGTGTATCAACACTCAAATTAGAGACTGGACGCATCAAAGTACTTACCGCCCTCTTGACACTATCTGCAGTGTTAGATTGAGTGCCAACTGCATATTCCACTAATTTTTCAAGAAGCGCCTCGCGTTGTGTAACGAGACCTTCCTGGAATCGAACATCTTCCGGAGTGGGATCTGCCTCGTGTATAATAAGGCTTTTGCCCTTCCACATCAAATGCAATGTGAGAACCTGAAGCGCTTGTTCAATCATCTGGATGGTAAAGCGTGAGATAGATAGTCAAACTTAATCCTTGCGAGATCTCACCGTTGCTTCATCCTTATATCCTAATCTCCCTCTTTCGATAAGAGCATTGAGAATATCCCAAGCACTGCTTTGTTTGCCCCCCTCATCTTCTTCGATCCATGCCGTCATATTTCGACTTCCAAAGAGCACTGCCAGCCGCGTACACAGCGCACTCAACGCCAAAACCTCATCTTCGCTGAACGATGCCACCTCAATCTCATCACGCCCAGCAACAGCGTCACGAAGGCTCGTTGAAATCTCATCTTCCAGTTCGAGTATCTTCGTGCTGTTGGTATTTGACAAGCTGGTCGCATCCATGAAGTAACGTATTGCGGTCATAGCATGCGTAAGCACGTTCAGTGATGAATGCGATAAGAACTGCTTCGTCACGTCGTCCCAGAGACTGGCATATCCCTGGATGTAACCAGAAATATTAAAAGAAGTTAGCGCTAAAACTGATTTTTTATGGATGACAGAAGACAAACAGTGATCATTCGCATCTCCAGATATAGGTCTAGATTCATCAGCGTTGGGATTAGGAGGACATCAGCGATACGATTCTGGTCAGTTTGATATTTGATGAAGAGTCGTGGAAGTCCTTTGATTAGTTCACGGGTTATGTCGTTTGTCACATTCTCATCTTCGCCCTAAACGATGCCAATTCCTAGCGTTCAGATATGGGATATTGCGAAGATCAATACCACATTGCTTACCTTCTTCCCACCAGCAGCCTCCGCCTTCGCTCTGCGAAGCGACGTCACCAAAACCTCGAGCAGCATAGATTCCTCAAGATCATCCAACCGCCATGCCTCATCCACAACCGAATCTGGCGTGCTAACCTTCCCATTTGGTCGTCCCCTCGACCGTTTCGACGATCCTTGCTCTGGCTCCTGTGATTCCACACCCTCGACTGCAGAATGATCAAGCAACAAGAGATCCAGCAGCGCTTCCCACTCTCGAACCGCGTCCACCTCCTCCCATAGAGCCTCTATAGCAAGTGCTGTGCGCCCTTTCTGGTCCATCGCAACGAGCGCAGCAACCTCCCGCCGTTTGCGAGATTGAGTAGTAGTCGTAACATCCTCCCCATCCGCCTCATTGACATCATCGTCTTCATCGCCAATCATCTTGTCAAGGGTCTTACACCATTTGACTAGAAGTACGGCCAGGGCTTTAAATCCCGCACGTTGGTGATCCTCGTCACTTAGTTTGTTCTTGCCCACTAATCGCTCGTCGACCGCCTCTTCCCAAAGACCTCTGACGAACTGGCTAACGGCTTTCCGGACCCTTGCTTCCTCATCGAAGAGCAGAAGACAGAGCTTCTCACGTTCTTCGTCTTCGAGAAGCGAGTGCCTGTCGATAGCGCCAAGGACCTGGATGACTGCGACCCGAATGGATATTTCAGTATCGCTGGTAGCCATCTCAACCAGCCGAGGTTTGAAGCGTTCCGTAAAATGATTGAAAGAGCCGGTATAATTACCCTGCTCGTAAACACCAGTAAGAGACTTCACGGCTTCAAGACGAACATGTGTGTTCGAGTCTGACAGGACCCAACCGACGTAGCGCAGGTATGAGGCATCCAGAAAATGACCAGGATATTTCTTGAACCACAGGCCGATCGCATGAACGCATTCCGCGCGAATGTTAGGGTCAAGATCACGATAACGGTGCACGAAGACTCTGAGACCGTATGATCAGTTGCCATGTACGTAGGAATTTTGGTTCTGCTTACCCATCGACGAACTCCTTCAAAAACTCGGCCAGCTTGGTCCGACGTTTCCTTATCTCATGTGCTTTGGCTTCTAATTCCTTATCTCTAGCGCCACTTCCCTTATTAGTTGACTTTCGCTTTTTCTCTCCCTCGCGTTGACGGCCAACGACTTCTGCCTCTTTTTCGACAGCCGCTGCAACGTCGCAAAGCGCAGTCTCAACTTCAAGAGCAACTACGGTGGCTGTGTGTCTAAAACTTCGGATCTGAGATGATGACATGGCGATAACCCATGTTTGCAGAGTTTGCATTAAATCGGAGGTATATAGAGCTCCAAGGTCGGCGGAAGAAGCGACAAGTCGTTCAATGAACTCGGATAGGGATTTGCGAAATCTTTTGAAGACTGGCAGTTTGGATGTGAGAGGGTATACTGGGGAATTATCCTGAATTTAGACGTTAATCTTGAATTCATCATGAGAAAAAAATGGACACGCCTGCTTCAAGCCTTCAGTAAAATTATCAAGAGCATCCACAACTCCGTCATAATCAACGGCCTCGTCAGCATTGACCGAGTCGTTGCACCCACATGCGCGAAGAATGAGGTTAATAAGCTCCGCAAGAGCAGCACCGGGTGATTGCTCGAGAGACTCCAAAAAATCCTCCGCAGTCGACTGCAAGGCAGCTGAGGGGTTCATAATGGCATCTACAACACGAGAAGTTAGGCTATAGCAACCCAGAACTTTATGACACGTACTAAAAAGTGGGTTATCAGCCGCAATTTTCGTGTCTTTTGCGACTCGAGCAGCATCGTATGCGTCTTCCCCTTCCTTGACCTTCCTACCTCTTTTTGCCATCGTAGATTTAGCAACCTTTTCTCCTGCAGCCTTTGCAACACGTGGCTTCTTCACAGGAGGCGCGCCCTTGGCCTTAGGTGTTGATGTTTTATTCTGCGCCTTCTTTGCTGGTGTCTTAGACTTTGCGACGCGATAATCTTCCTCTTCTTCGTCGGCATCACCACCTTCTTCTTCTTCACCCACGTCATCGTTTCCATGCTCCTGTCCCTCTGTTTCGTTCCCCCCATCGTCACTGTCATGACGTTTGCGCTTGCCTTTGCTCACCACTATGTTCAGTTGTCAAATTAGTCGATTATAGCTCTTATGGGACTCGGACCTGGTGTAAATAGTTTTGTTGGCTTCCTCTCTCGCTGAGAACGACGTGGGGCAGAGGGCGTAGCCGGGCTCTCGGATGCCATGGTCGTCGCGTCGCGTCAAGATTGGTGTGTAAACAATGCGAAACAAGTCATCCCCCTTTGTTCGCATCATGTGGAAATCTACGCTCAGTGGAGTCCTTTCTTTCAAGGCGATAATCATCCTCCAAGGGGCCAGTAAATAGGCCTTTTCTGTACCGAAAATATTTCTGGAGGTGAATACTCCCGAATAACGAAACATAACGCTATTTACGGTATTTCTTAGTAATTCTGTATCATGGATACGAAAGGTAGTACTGCCAGGAATTTTGATACGATGAGCGACTCTGGGGTGGTGCACTCTTCGACGCAAACCGTAGTCGGTTTCAGAGTACATGTGCACCAGTACCAGCCCACGAAACGGCCCATCGAAGACAGATACTCCATTTCAACTAGTGATTCCCAAGACAGACTGCTCCTTGGGGTCTACGACGGTACGACACAGTTTTCATGTAAATTTTACATGCCAATGATCTCGTTCATTCTCTTTGTCGGGATAATCTAGGCCATGGCGGCTCAGCAACTGCGGACCACATCAGCACCATTCTACCTTCCACGATACTCGCGCACACACCCGCGGACCATGCTCGCCTCTTCCAAGATACCGACAATACTCTGATTCAACAATTTGCAAAGGATCACTCCTTCCTCGGAACCAAATCTAAGAATTGGGTTCGAAACGCGCAACTTGTGAAGTGCGGGTGCACAGCCTTGGTCCTTGATGTCAATGTCGACACCCTAACTGCTTCGTTCGCGAATGTGGGCGATTGTAGAGCCGTAGTCTTTGATCCTAAGCACCAAGATGGCAAGTTGCAGAAGACGGAGGATTTGAATGCCAAGACGCCTTCAGAAAAGGAACGTCTATCGCACGAGCACCCTGGAGAGGACTCTATAATTGTCGGTGGCCGTCTCTTTGGACGTATCATGAGTACTCGAGGTTGTCTCCCTTCCTCCTACTCTTTTGATATTAGTTGACCTCTCAAATAGGTTTTGGTGACGCCTACTACAAACTCCCACTCGGCCCCATAAGCAATTGGCAACATAAGCGCTACATCTCCGCGCTTTCATCCGTTGAAGATAGCGGAAAGGTAACCATGTCCGAACAGTATACCTCCATGTTCCACTACTATCGTACACCCCCCTACCTCACCGCCATACCCGAGGTGGGAACGTTCCAGTTGTGGTCGGGTGGTTTCGTCATCATGGCTACTGATGGTTTATGGGATTGTATCCATAGTGAGGTAGCCGTGGAGACAGTGCGTCGTGGTATGGAGCAAGGTGTTGACAATCTCGCCGAGTATCTGCTGGACGTTGTAAAAGCCATTCAGAGCCCTGGAGACGATGTCACCATCGTGTTGCTACAGGTTCCATAGGACTTAATTGTGACAACGGGCTCGATCAGCCCCTTCTGGTGTTTAACAGCCCTGTGCCTCTTGTCCTCCCGTCCTTACTTCTATGTATTATAATGTATCACAGATTTACTGCAATTTGTAGTCTTTGAGTGTCACGGCACCTCCTGCAACTATTTCTGTAGATCTGATGTTGGTTTAACATGACCGGTCCGTATCCCTTTCTTACAGTAGTGGTTATGTCACCACGGCAATTCACCTACTCCAATGGAAATTTTCCAACTCTCGTCACACGTGTAAATACGACTCGCGGTCTGAGCTGACTTTCTTTTGAGCACTATCCAACTCGCGCAGAGACGCTGTGAAGCCTTTCCATTCCATGTCATTTGGCAGCTTGAAAAAAATTAGGTTAGATGGGTGATCCATTACTTTCTCTTGTCATCGGGAAAGACCGATTCATATACACCATATAAAAGGCCCAAAGGCCCAATATGTATTGACAACAAAGACATTCAAGGATTCAGAACCGAAGAACCGCGTCACCCCAATCTCCGTTGTCTTCGCAGAAAGGAGGAGAAAAAAGTTGGCTCAAACGCAGGTCCGGATTAAAATACGTGATCCGTCGGTTTGCCACTAGTGTAAACTTAGAACTTCCGGTCCGGGTTCCAGATACCACAAAAGTTGTGGCTCAGAATCGACCCGGAAATTTGGATGCCGGTTGCATTGTAGCTTCAAGATGAGGTCCCTTGAGGTGATGATTTTACTGTGATGCATTAATCATAAACTCAGGCTCCCATCGACCAACTATCATCATCGGACCAATTGCCCTGTCGTAGTGAAGTGGTTGGTTGAACCTATAAGCGTCTTCCAAGCCAAAACTTGGAATTTTTGGTATTTGAATTGAGTGACTTCAAGCGACAGTTGTTTGAATGATACAAGTTGGGCATCTACAAAGATATTAGTGATTGTGTATCTTGACAATCCCTAGCAAGATCCGGAGAGTGCTACATTTGCCCGTGCTGTCAGACTCACGGCCCCAATCCTGCTCCTTGACTGGATTCTTGAAGAGTGGAGCGATAAAGGCGGGATCGGTTTCTGTTGCCTGTCGAGCACGACATATCCATGGGCCTACTTCATCACATCACGCCAATAGGCAGAAGAGCGCCCATGGAAAGAACATATGCATACTAGTATTGGATATTGGGCGTGGCGGGCACATCAGTTTGAAATCAGTTGACAGTGGTCAGAAGATACTAATATGAGAAATGATATCAGGTTGACAACACCTTACGCCTGACACGCTGCTGGAGATCGTGACTAAGATAGAAGAAATTTTGGCTCCCTTCCGACCCTGCACAGCCATCAGCACGATTGTCCGTCCATTGCTGACTGCTCTTTGATGGCCGTCTCCAATCCATATGACTTCGCTAGCCATATCAATCATTCATAACGTTGCACCACATACACCGCACAAGGCGCCAAAAAAAAAACTCAGGGCCTCATTGTTACTCTATCTGGAGCATACTTCCTGCATTTTGGCTTCCAAATGTATACGCCTATGTGGTCGGGAAATACCTATAAGTAGGCTGGTGATCGATGTGTCCCCGGCTACCCACCCCAGTTCCTTCGTCCATGGCTTCTTCCTCGTTACAGAAAACTACTGACACGTACGCCGACGCTCTGAGGTCGATAAACTCTCCGGATGTAAGGGCAGACCTTGACAGCGCGTGTGAGCAGCTCGCCTTGACCACCATCCGTCTTCTGGGAGATTTCGACTCCATTGCAAAGCAACTTCATACGATTGATATGTCAGGATCTAAACCACCCTTCAAGCCACAGTGGAAGTTGCTACGCAAGGTATGCGTGTCGTCGTGTTTTGGCTGTTCCCCATCAAACTAGCCCTTCAACAGGACTTTAAAGATCTCCTCTGGAATTTTCGTAATAACGCGTGTTTCATTTCCAGGCGCCTGAAGAGTAAGTCGTTGTGAGTCAGAAAACCCACGCTTCACATTAATTGTTCGTTCGATAGTGTTCTGCACAGTGGTTCTCCCATTGTTGGCGCGCAATTCTTCCTCTCCTCGTTCGTATGACGAGAAACTTCGAGTGCTTAGTTCATTCATGAGTGTATGTATATCTCATGCTCTCGACTGCCAAGCCCATATGATTTGATTTAGGTTTCAGCAGATCATGCTACCCTAACGCGTAATCTTGTGGGAAGCGCAATGACATTCAACAAATCCCTCAATACTTTTCACATGGAGTTCCTAAAATTTGCCCGTCACAGAGCATCAGGAGGTCAGCAAGAGCTGCAAGAGCTTGCGCACAAGCTCGGTGACCTTGAAAGTAATATTCGACAGTACGTTCCTTCTCCGCAATCAATATTCACAAGCGCATGATAACCAGAAAGTGATCAATCAGACTCTGTACAGCGGTAATACTCTCTTATAAGGTTCAAAGCAGAGAAGTAAACCTTTATCATGTTGTAGAATGCGAAACACTCTGGCCCAGACGTAACCCACTTTGCCTTCTTCATGTCCAGAAGTTGTGCCTTGTCGAAGCGGAAATCATCATGGTCAAGGACGACGCATCAACGACTGGCGAGAAATATGACTAAAATGTTAAGCCGGAACTAACAGCGTCTACAACAGGCCCTCACTACACCCGAACTTATCTCCCTTGGCCGATTATATGAACAACTTGATCGTATGTTGTCTGCCTTGACTTTGCAAGTGACCCAAGACTTAACTTTCTATAGTCATTCGAAATGAGGTTGCACATGCACAGTACACAGCCCAGATCTGTCATAGCAAGACAGATGCACTTACCAGTGCCCAGACAACGATGTCGTCGCTTGTATTTGATGAGATGGTCTCCATTGAGGCAGGCCTAAGTCTCTTCTTGTCCATCTGGTCAAGGCTCCATGGAGACTGCAGTGACATACTTCATTGGATTCAAAATCCACGAAACTTCTCTGTTTGTCTTTCCCTTCCAATTATTAGGGTTTTGCTTAGCTTCATCACAGGAGACACCTGGTGTAATCATTGGTTTTCTGGATGGAAATCATACGCTCTATGCCACAGTGGCAGATGCACTTGATACTCTTGTGATGGGAATCGATCCGTCCCGATTTGTCAAGACGTGATACTTTTCACGCTGATACCCTCCACAAGCTTTTTTGTGCATGGAGATTGCTATAGATCAGTATGATTCCGACGTGATACTATTATGATAAATTTTCTCTCCATATTTTCCATCGCAATATCATGTTGGCGCTGACAAATATTTCTGTTCCTATGTCATAATGCTGCTATTCCAGCGAGTTGCTAATACCAATGAATGATATTGAAGATACAGAAGGTTTCTCGAGTCGTTTTGAGCCTATGCTGGAATTAATGGATTCAAAAACCAGTGGTGTGGCACTTGTCAACACACGAGGAAGACAAAGTTGGGGACCATTCCGGGTCGTAAAGATTGTCTTAGCAAAGGAATCTTGCACCCGTCCCGATTCTTCTCGCCGACTTACTCAACGACTTGGTGTAACAAACGTTGACCTCAATACTTGCTGTGTTGACTACTAAAGACCCTGAGCTCCAGCGCACCTATGTGTACAAACCACATGGATGTGCCATCTTATACAGCACTCAAAACCTTACACTACCGTTAAAGCGTGTCTCTTGGGACGAGCTGAGAACTGTCGAATACATGTACTACTACTAGCTGCTGGGACATATCGAAGGATATAATATGGGAGAGGTCCACTGGCTGCCGATTCTATGCATTGAACAACATTTTGAGCTCAGGGCCTTTGGTAGTTAACACAGCAAGTATATTGAGGTCGAAGATGCATAGACCAATGTAAGGGTTGTGTGCGCGAAAGGTCTGGGAGAGCAATGCGTACGAAAAATGATATATTAACGAAAGTGGTGTGTTCCTGACGAGTTGTAAAGTCGGTGAATGAAGCCCTCCAACTTTTTTTTGCGCGTCGTGGTCACTCACTGTTTGGGATAAAGAACCAAACTATGAGGATATTTGGAGCCTAAACACGGTGCGTTCATTTTGAATAACTTTGGGATCGTGGGGAGAATGACTTTTCACGATATGCACGTGACTACACTAGCAATTTTACGCCTGTCCGTCGTAATCTCAAGGCCTATCTCCTTTCATGAAACATCCCCTCTTTCTTGTCTTCGTTGTATACGATACTTTGGATGCTGGATCTCCATTTTACTTCCGACTATATCACTGGAGAAGGCCTGCACCCATACGATTCAAATGTATCAGCTCCTTTGAGGCATTCCACTGCCTCCCGACGCCCGCTTGCTTAGATTATGAGATGTCTATTCTTGTGTCTCCTCTTGTACTGTCTCAAGCTATCTGTGCTTTCATCCCCGTGTCTTGGACTTCGTCTTGATCCTTAGAGATGAAGCCAAATTGAGTCGAAATATTTGGCGTATCTGACTGATCTTTCATATGAGAATTGATCCATCATGATACCCACCTCAATTGTCTCTTGTCAAAGCAACGACATAGTGCAACTTTTCGTCTTTGGCAGACATGGGAAAAGTCTCAGGATGCCTTGCATCAGAGTTTCAGGCGCACTTAAGGACATACGTCTTCAGAGGAGTGGCACAGTTTTCTCGATATACCAAGGAACCGGGCTTATTTATCGAAGCTGGCTCATGGTATTCTGCCCCGGCAGGGTTCTGTTCACGATAACATAGGCTTTCAGAACTGATGCGAACTGTTGTTATACTGATTTCATCTGGACGTTGTCAGAATGAAGCAATCAAACGTGTCAACGTGAGCGGTTTTAATTGGAACTTATAGGACTGAAGTTCTCTCCTCAACCACTATGACCACTGTTGACGACCAAAACCCTCTAATCTCTTATCAACCACGCGAAGCTTGGATTCAACACAACATTACGACTGATGCCATTGCAGCAAAGTATGCTCTTTTTCTTGTGCGGGATGCATGGAATAACGAAACACAGCTTCTATGGGCAGACCTTTACACAAACTCATCAACAGAACGCAACGTTGTCTTTTAACTTCGACGGGCACTCTATCACCATTCTAGGTTCCACAAATGGCTCTTTCATAGCAACCATAGATGGAGAAGATCATCCAGGTTCTGGTACAAAGACTTCCCAGCCTGCTCAAGCTGCATCGCTGTTTGCAATAAATACACTTGGCCTTGGAAACCACAATATTACTATCACAAACTTAGACGAAACTGCGACATTGTATGTTGACTCTGTGAGTCTTATCAAAGTCCTTTTTCCGTCTGATGAGGGAGCAATCACTCTCATTAGATTACATGGACTGCATCCGCAGCAAATAAAACTGGTACTCTAAACCGTACAACAATTGATGATGTAGAGCCTGCGTTTCATTTCGAAGGCGTGTGGTCTACCTCCTCCTTGTTATCTAAGAACTTCGTGAAGGATACGGGACAGTGCGCCGTGTAATTTATCTCAATAGCAAACCACTGATTGTTAGTGAAGCACAACGATGACAAAGGGGGCCAGTGTCGATCTGACTTTTACATCGGTTAGTCAAAGACATACTGTATTCAATCCGAATTCCAACTCAAAGGTGTTTACAGAGTACGTTTGCATCCGTCTAATACGCAATATCCCTTTTCATAGGAAAATTTAGTCGACTCCCTCTCTCTGTTTGGATCCGTCGGGCCCGATCATGGTCGTTATTCAGTTCAGCTCGACGATCAGACTCCGCAAATTTTTCAGGCCGGTCAATTAACGCCGGCAGTGCAAGTCTTGATTTACTATATAAGCCACTTAGATCCTGGAGACCACACGCTTCACGTGGTTAACGAGGATGATGCGGTTTTCGCCATTGATGCAGTTACCTTTGCCACCTTAGTGAATGTCACCACAAGGTGCGGCTTCTATTTTCTGTTATACGGTGAGTGTTTGACTGATTGAGTGTAGTATGACACCATCACATGTGTCGACTCTTCCGCCAAGCTCCGTAACAGTGTTGTCTAATCCTAGTAGCATCCCAAATG
The DNA here is from genome assembly GCA_017657195.1 of Termitomyces sp. T70a. Lineage (NCBI taxonomy): Eukaryota > Fungi > Basidiomycota > Agaricomycetes > Agaricales > Lyophyllaceae > Termitomyces > Termitomyces sp. T70a. The sequence continues at coordinate 19,876 of JAGGAT010000418.1, forward strand.
CGGCAGGATCGTCCCGGTATGAATATAGTCGGCAAAATGTCATCTTCAAGTTCCCTGACATCTCTTACGTTCAGACCATCTGCCGGTGCGATTGGCGGGGCGGTTGTTGGCAGTATAATTGCGTTGTTGCTGATTATCTTGGGGCTTCTGGTCAGTCACCCCTCATCTTTCTCAGAGAATCTGAGTCAATTCTCCTAACAACCTTCGTTTGTGACTAGTTTTGTCTCAGGAGGAGACTTAGCAAGGCACGGGAGTCTGCAATCTCGTCTCATAACATGAGTCAAGCTCCACCCTCCAGTGCAAATTGGGACAATTCGACTCCTTCGCCATCCCGCGACTATGCATATGAGAATTCCCCACTTTACTCTGCCGTAGAATCACCTAGCAACAAAATGCGAAGATTTTACCCTTATCAGGCTTCTACTGGGGATTATCCATCATCTGAATTTTTAGATACACAGAATATCGCTTCGACTAGTATTCGGGCAGATGATGGGTTAGTCGACCAAACTAAAGATCGGCGTTCCCTGCGCAAGGCACGTTCATAGAGCACACCATATTTTCAGATCGAGGACTGATGCTAGACATTATAGATTCAACGGGACAGGAAAAGCGCTGCTGTATATGCATCACCAAGGGAAACCACGCCCGCAAATCGGCTATCATATGTAAATGGTAACACACCCACTGGTGGAGGGCAGAGAACTGAAGCCAGTGATCCACCATTCTCGAGAGATGAGGATAGAAACTCTATTCTATTTCACACGATTAGTGTGCCTCCAACAACACGCGCAGTCACGCCAGCGCCAGCATATGAAGCCGCTGTCGTGTCCTTGGCCGATAACAGTATTCACGCCAGTGTCGACAGTCATTGAACGTGATCGTGCTTCAATTTGCAGAGCTGACGTCGGCCCTCTGATACTTCAGCATGGATGTGTGTGAGTCGTAGTGCATAGGTAGCGATAAGTCTTTAATTTGACGTTTTCGAAGATAGAAATTGCTGAGGTCGGTCATGATGACATTCTTCGTGGTTGTGGTGTAATCCGACGATTACTACATCGATGGAGATAGAGTTGTACCTGTTGTGACGGAACCTAATTTGCTCCCATATATATCCGCCACATCGTCTTTCCTATTAGAATATCTCTTTGTTTCCGAACTACCACGTACGTACGAAACCTTATCAACGAATACAGCGAAGTCTAGCTTTTGCCTAGGCGGTTTCTAGTCAAGGCTGTGCCTTACCTGTGGTTGCGCAGAATGACTGAATTTAAATTTCCGAAGGGGCACCTTAATAAGTAAAAAGCTCTGATGTAACTTTTTGCCTTTAATGTGTAACACGTCGAAATTACACGCGACGCACCTCTTGGACTACCTGTCCATTTAGAACAAAGAACGTTACTATCCTGTGATCAGTTACGCAGAGTGGGCAAGGCTTGGTAACTGCCAGTCATTTACGTCTGATTACTATGCCAAATGCCGATCGATCGAATTCAGTTGGCCCCTTAGCTTTCTTGACATACATGGCAGCACAACTCAAAGCAACATCACTCGAACTTTCATGACATCTGGCGCCTGTCATGACAGTGACGTGACTTATCAACGTTGGTCTTCCGTAATCTCCGAAACGTAAGTCAGGAATGATCTTTTGAGTGCAAAAGTAGGGAGCTTTTGAACAGAACATTCACAAAACGTTTTGATTCTTTTCGCCAGCGGAGGCTCCTGATCTTGTCATCCGACATGCTGCAAGATACTCGAGGCGTCATCAGTATCTGATTTGTACGGCTCCGTTATATCTGGATTCTGCCACTTCTCATGTCACTAATACAGCATCGCCTTTCTGTGACGTGAAATCAATCATAACAAGCATGAGAAGAAAGATATGTTGTCCAGTGATTTGTTGATCATCTTTTAAGAAAAAGATATGCTCATTCATCATTTATAACGAAACTTATGAGTGCCATTTTACGCTATCGCAGTTCAATCTCCAACAATGTCAACGATAACGGATGATGAAAGTCCATTGATTTTTTATCAGCCACGGGAAGTCTGGATTCAACACAACGCTTCGACCGACGCAGTAGCGACCAAGTCCAGTCTTTCTTCCGTTGGCTTTCGATACCTTGTTAACAACAGTAATACAGTTTTCATCAGAAGACATTCACCGTCACACAACAACCAAACGCTAAAATAACTTTCACTTTCGACGGGAGTACCATCGACGTCATTGGTTCCGCCAATGGCACATTTCTCGTGAATCTGGACGATACTCCTACAATATCTGGAAATGCAACTTCCCACCTGGCCAAGCCCTCTTCACTATTCTCGGCCAAATCACTTAATCTAGGAATGTACCACAGCGTGACCATTACGAACCAGGGTGGTACCGTTCTGTACATTGACTATGTAGGTTTCTTGTTGCGGACCTAGGCTTCCATTACTCATAAAGGAAATGGATAGTTTTCTTGGACCCAGTTCCCTCCAGGCAATGCTGGTACCTTGGCCCAGTCAATAGTTGACGATGTGGATCCCTCTTTTAACTATCATGGAGCGTGGTCCACGTCCCCTGCTAATGTTTCCGGGTTTTCTGGAGGAACTGGACAGTGAGTTATAAGTCTATTATCAGTCGATGAAGGCTAATCCCGAAAAAGTACAACGTCAGCACAAGGGACTAGTGTCGATTTTACCTTCTCATCAGTGAGTCGTTACATGGAAACAGTGAAACAGTGGTTGAAGAAAATCAGGGTATGACGTTTACCTTTGAGTGTTCATGATTTTGTCGACTGGCTCGATACAATCAGCGGATTCCATCAGCCTCATAGGGTCTCTTGGACCTGACCATGGAATCTTCTCAGTCCAGCTAGACGACAATCAACCGAGCGAATTTAATGCACAGGATGTGACACCGAGTGTCCAGGCCCTTTTATACTATACGGCCAGATTGAATGGTGGCAAACACACACTCCGCATAATGAATATGAAAAACGCAGTCTTTTCTATTGACTCGGCTGTCCTATATGCGGTCTCGAATCTTACTAGCATGTGCGTCGCCTTTTTTCTCTCTCGGGCACGAGTTTATTTAATTCGATCATCATCGCACGAACCCATTTGTGCCGATTGCTAGCACGTCGCTGAGCGCTGCCGAGTCGTCATCTCGGTACTGCATTCGTTTGTTGCACATATTTGTTCTCTGACACCAAAAGCAGTACGACAACGCCATCTTTATCAAGTTCAACCACAACACCTATCATTCCAGATGCGTCGTCTAAGTACACATTTTTTTGTGAATGTATCAACCACCACTCATGAGCATTCAGGCTTTCTGTGGGTGCAATTGCTGGTGTTGCTGTCGCTAGTGTGATTGCGGTATTGCTGATCGTACTTGGGCTTTTGGTACGAGTTGTACCTTTTTCCAAACCTCTATACTAAAAGAGGGATGGCTCAGATCTGGCTGAGGAAAAAGCGGGACCATAGAGTAATCCAATCTAGCATTATATTTGAGAATGGGACCTTTGTACCATCTCATCCTCTATCCTTGCCTCGCATCTACCCTTTCAGTCCTCCTGCTGACTCACTGGAGAACAACTTATGTATCACTAATCTCTCTCCAGAATTTCCTGCACCAGATGAGGAATCCACAAGGTCAGCAAAAGCTGGATTGTATACTACTGTTGAAAGTCCCCATATTGGTCGCAAGGCGTGTTCCTGAGACAATCCTTTTCTTCAGCGTAATTTGACAGCTTACACAGGGAAAGTGGCACAAAAACACTAGAATTAGTCCTTCTATTCCAACGCCCAGTGGTTCTACGCTCAGAAGCATTAGCATAAGGGGATCACATACGAATCACCCACAGGATCCGAGGACTTACTCAAATGAGAGCGATAACACAGTATACATGAATCCTCGGGTCAGCGTCCCAAGTATCACACCCCCCGATTCGCCGGCCCCGGAATATACGCCAATTGAGGATTCATCCCAAAAGGGAGGGTGGTACCAGAGACAGACTAGCCGTTCCAGTTCTTGAAAAAATCCCAATGTATGTAGGACTTGCGACAGAACATAATCTTTGTATAATTTCATTAAATCGTTCTTTTGCAAAATCGTTAGAATTGTCTTGATAGGATTTGATTAATAGATAGAATGATTGTCATGACAATTTGCAATGAGTCTCCAGAGGCGCCTGCCTCAGGAATTTGAGTTTTTACAATCACCAAACATGGTATAGGCTATTGCAAAGCATGGTATGTCAGAGACACAACCTATTGAAAAACTAGTTCTTTTATTTGAAATTATGATGATGATTTCCTGTTTAATGCCAGCAAGCTACAATACAGAGCTAAGAGGCAGGCCTATTGGATGTACAGTCCATGGTATGGGGATCAGCATTGTTGTGTCCATGTATTTGTAGAAGTTTGTGTAGTAGAACTTTCCTCATAGAATTCCGAGGTCTATAAACCTCGGCTTTATCACCCTCAACCCAGCCATTTTTTGTCCTTGATTTTTGCTGCATTTTCCCCATGCTCACGTGACCTGATGTTCAACCCTCTGTCCTCAATTTTTGACGCACCAGCTATACTGTCCGGCTATTGCACTCACGTGACCTGATGTTCATCCTTCTGTCCTCAATTTTTGATGCACCAGCTATAACATCTGGCTATTGTGCTCACGTGATTTAATGTTTATCCCTCTGTTCTCGATTTTTGATGCACTGGCTATGATGTCTGGCTATTGCACTCATGTAACCTGGTATCATTTCTCTGTCCTTGATTTTTGATGCACCAGCTATAGCTATAGCATCCAGCTATTGCGCTCATGTGATGATTTAATTTTCATCCCTCTGTTCTCAAATTTTGACACACTGGCTATACTGTCTGGCTAATACTTTTCTGATTCTCTGCATGTTATGTTATTAGTTTATTATATGTTTTCTGTGTGTGAGTTTTTCTTGACTATTTAGTTTTTTATATGTTTTATGTGCATTTACTTTTTGATATATTTTTGATTTTTTTTTTCAAACAAATATTATCATGACATTTGTACTTGTAAAGCCAAGAAAAAAGAAGAAATGTGGGTACAGTGAGCACATGCATTAGCTCAAACATGATCTCTATCTGCACTAAAAAGGTAAATTGAAGACTAGCCATTGGTCCTACAAGAAATTAATACTTGTATTGACAACATCAAGAATGTAAGGTCACATGGCTGTATCACTCCAGCAGTGTATTGAGTAATTGCATCAGCTGATCATTGTTCATAGAAGATAGAAGCTATGGCCCTCTAGCTTGATAACCCACTATGATAATGTTTTATCAAGAAAAAACATATATTTCCCTTAGTAAAAGAACGTGCTATCAGATATAAGAATTCTACCCCCCAATTACAAAACTGCTTTAGTGTCAATAATTCCCAAATGTTTGGGCAATACACTGCTGGAGCTCAATAGGAAAAGTGGCAGTGGATGTGGAAAAAGCTTCATGGCATATAGCCAGGCACAGATAATTGTCTTTATGATTTACACAATCACCTTGCAATGTGTGTTTAATGGTGTGATCCATAATCATACTATTATTGCTGGTGGCCAATAATCAAAGGGGATGGGCTACTGCAATGGACAGCAAATCTGAGGTCTACAGTGCAAATTGTCACATGATAAATCTGATGTGGTCACACAATGAAAAAGTAAAGAGCATATAGCTTGAACATAATCATTGATGGATGCCCTCTTGGGACACAGAGCCTGCTATGATGGAGAAAACAAAGTGGTCCATTTTAAATACAGGAATAACAGATACACAAAGTAAAACTGTCAAAGCAAAAATATTGAAATCACTATTTGTTACACCATATCCATGTCAAGCATTGCAAGTGTATCCCAATCTGCGAGTCCAAACAATGTTGGTAGCAAGTTCTAGACATGATAATAGCTAAACCAATGAGTGAACCCACACTTTGCATATATTCAGGAGCAGAAGAAATTGCACAAAAGCTATTCATTAAATGATGTATTAAAATATTTGTATTATCATTATTTGACAGATATCTAGAAAGACTGTGAGAAGCAATGCAATTGTGCAACACGAGGTTAGAAAAGGGCAATAGAGCAAACCTATCATTGTTTTGGGATGAAAATATTCTTTCCAATATGAATGTAATGTGAGACTCCACATTACAAGAATCCAAAAAATAAGCTAGAAAATTGTGTGAAAAAGCTAAAGCATAATATACAAATACAAACAAGTGAGAGCAGATACATGTGTATTGGGTTTCAAAAAAGTAGGATGATTGTGGAAAGGGGCAAGCAAGTGTACATTAGTAGATGTGAGAGGTGTCTGTCCTGTTAAAATAAAATATTCATGAAGCTAGAGAGATACAATACTAGAACAGGCAAATGAGTCGGAAGCAATAGAAATAAGAGAAGACTCCAAAAAAGTGCTTATGTTTAGCAAGGAATGTAATAAAACAGAGAAACTACAAGCATTTAAATATTTGTTAAGAGACACAGGAGGAAAAATAAGGTAACGTGAAACATACAAGGTTTTGGGTGGATTACAATCTGGTGGAAAACAGGTAGGACAAGGGTATAAATGTTTGCAGTGTGGGAAATGAGGAATGGTCTGAGAGGTTAAGGTCAGGGGTGCTAGACTGAAAACTGAGACAGGGGGGTGTCAAATGAGAGTGTGGAGAAGTGGAAAATATAGGGGGCACATAATCAATTGTCAGACATTGAAAAATCCCTGCATTTCTTCAGGGACTAAAGAACCTGTTGGAGTGTTGACAAAATCACATTGTGATAATGTGATAGGTTAAGAGGGTATCATGTCACAACACAATGGACAGGGCCATTGGCCATTGACCTGCTTTGTCCAACACTTACATATATATTCCATATATGTCCTACAGTACCCTCAGTCTGTTATACACTCTGAGGGTATGTTCATAGCCACTATACTTACAGACAAAATACTAAATATGAGTACCTAGGATATACTTACGCATTATTTATAGGTATTCAATATAGTCTGTTATACACTCTGAGGGATATACTTACATGTTGTCTATAGGGTTCTAACAGGTTATGGGCCTAAACTGAGCATAATACCTAAAAAACTGTATTATTGCTTGTCAGAACCCTTCCCTGCTCTTCTGCTGCTTCTAGCAATTGCCAATTGCCTTGGATTATCCCCATATGGAGTTGTCCTCTGACCTTGTTCTCTATAGCTGAGATCTCTTTCATCATCTGTTCCTGGAAGAGTGCCTTTATTGTTTTCGACACAGTCAGAAAAAAAAAACCTGCTCACCTGCACACTCCTGCTGTGATTCTACTATGCCTGTAAATCTAAATAATGCCACAGCACCCTCTATCCATGCTATTTCTGTCCATGGGGTAGAATAGAAGCATGAGAAGTTTAGTTGGAATGCTCCAACAGTGAACCTCGACTGCTGGACCATGGCCATGAAGATTCATCTCTCCCTGCTAGGCCTAAAGCCTTACATCTTCAAACCACTGACTTCTCCACTGAGCACCACCACTGAGCCCAACACATACCAGAACTGGGCTTCCAATGACAACCTTGCATGCACCATGATTCTCACTGCCCTAGATGAATCAGAATACAATGGACTTGACAATGTGAAAATGATAGCGAGTCTATTCAGCCTGGTCAAGGCATAGGCTAAAGGTAAGGGACCAGTCAGGATAGTGGTGCTAATTTAGGAGGTACTGAAAATCCAGTGATTGTCTAGCAAGCCCTTGCCAGAGACTGCCAGAAAGATCTGCAACATAGTCAACCATATATTTTCTATCAAAGCCCTCAATAAAGACTTGTTCAAATGTGTCATCCTTCTGAACAGCCTCAGCAGCCCCCAATATAAACCCATCCAAGCCCAAGTCTCCCGTGAACTGGCCAATGCCACCCAGAGCAACCCATACATATCTGATCACATCAGGAAGCTCCTAGAGACCATGCAGAATCTCACCACCCTTAAGTCAGCCAACAGCTCTCTCCCTAATAATACTGCCCTTGCCACACACACAAAAGGCCATTTCCAATTCCCAAAACCCCATCTGCCTGGCCACAACCACCCAGCAGGCACAAAATGTTGCTTGATATGCCTAACACATAAATGCCCTTGCACTGGACATGAAGCTCAGACACACCAAGGGGGAGCAATGTAGAAGACAGAGTTCAATGCTGCTTGTGACACTGCCAGAATTGCAGCAGGTGAGAAGCCAAAGAGTAGCAGACACACCATGAAACAGTTCACACAGGTTACTGGACCAGCAAGAAAAATATACCTGATAGAGAAGGACGAGCTTTAGAAGATGCAGATGCTGAGCAATACAATGCCCAATATGGCAATAGCAGCAGGCTTTGCAGGCATAGTCACCAATGATATGACCACCAAGACTGCAGACAAAGTCAAATGGGAAGGTTGGATGGCATTAGTCAAAGAGGAGGAGGAACCTAGGACTTCCCTTGACTGGCAACAGAATAACAACAACATCACACTCATATCCACCACCAAGCTCCCCTTTTTCATGGACTCTAGCGCAATGGTCCACATCTCTCTGTGCAAGTCTGACTTCCTCAGTCTCTAGCCCATCACTCCAAGAGCTATAAAGGGGGTAGGTGGATCATCCATTGCAGCCCACAGTATTGGAAGCATTAAACTCCAAACTACAGAAGGAAATGTGGAACGTATAAAGCCTTCTCTAGTGCAAGGCAGCTCCACAGTCTGCCTTATTTCCATCAGCTGCATTTCAGCTAACAACCAGACATACTCATGGTTTGACAAAGAAGAGGTCTGCATAATTGATTGCACCACCGAGTTGGTCATAGCAAAAGGCCCTCTCCTGAAAGGAAAAAGACTCTATACAATTAATCTATCAGAAGCAAACATGGAGCACACATACGTTGCTGCCACCATGGAAACCTGGCATCAATGCCTAGGCCACGCCAACTACTGAGCCATACAGCAATTAGCCCATGATCAAAGGATTAAAGGTATGCTATCCACTCTTCCACCAAAATGCAACAACTGTATCATGGGAAAACAAACATGCACTCCTGTTTCCAAAGATATGGTTGAAAGGGCACAGGGCAACGGAAAGGCTTAGAGTTGTGTGGGTGGACCTGTTTGGGCCAGTAAATGTTTGATTAAGATCAGAAAACCACTACATACTAGATATAGTGGACAGTTGTACTAGCATGCTGTGGTATATCTCATTGAAAATGAAGGGTGAAGCTTTTGGTGCACTTCAGACATGGGAGAAGGCTCATGAGAATAAGACAGGATTAAAAGTGGGCAAATACCGCATCAGTTTTGACAGAGAACTGAATATCATGGAAATGGAATCCTGGCTCAACTCAAGAGGCATTGCCATGGAGCATAGCGCTCCACATACATTGGCTCAGATTGGAAAGGTGGAGCAAATGCACAGAACCCTAATGGGAAAAGCTAGAACCATGAGAATCAATGTAGGGTGCCTAGATTTCCTCTGGAATGAACTTTACTTAACCACAGCTCACTTTCATGTGAGGACTCCTACAAAATCTCTCAACAGAACAACCCCATATGAAAAATGGTACAAATGTGAACCCAATTACTCATATATGAGGGAGATTGGGTGCTAAGCATTTGTATTCATATCCACGCACAATCCCAAAGTACAGCCATGATCACTCAAGTCAATCCTGATAGGGTATGGCCAAAGCTCAAAGACGTATAGATGCTGGGATAAGAAGAACCTAAAAGTATACCAGTCACACCATGTTAAGTTTGTTGAGTGACATGAAGTCTCACCAGCAGACAATGCGACCCCCATACCATCACTCCAACAGCTTGATGAATCCTCCCTGACCACCCTACCAGCCAGCAACAACAAAAGCACCATCAACATTGAAATCAAAGCACCAACTCCAGAAGCACAACCCCAGCATGATGACATTACAATCCCATAACAATCAAACCACGTATGACAGCCTACAGAGAAAGCAGCAAATGCCAAGGATTGGATGCCCACAAGATTTGAAAGAACAATGGAGGAGGTCAGAGAGAGCACTGCATAAGTAATAGAAGTGAGGGAAGCAGGGCAAGCACAAAACACAGCCACACCAGGAACACCCATGAGTGAGCAAGTGCCCAGATCCACAGAAAAGGACTCTCAAGTAGATCTTGATCAAATATTGGTGGCAATATCCTTATTTGGTGACATCAAACTCCTTCAGATTAACGTCAAGGAAGAACCAAATACTTGGAAGGATGTGCAGTGAGGGCTGGATGCAGAGAAATGGGAGGAAGCATACAAGGAGGAACTGAAGTCACTGAAGAACATGGGGATGTACCAACTCATTCCAAGTTCTGATGTTTCCAATGGTCACAAAGTCTAAAAAAGCTGACCCATCTTCAAAATTAAGAGGGACAAATATGGGAAGGCAGTCAGATATAAGGTATGCCTAGTATTCAGAGGCTACAAGCAAATATATGGGCATGACTAGAGTAAAACCACATCACCAACAGTGTGTATGGAGTCATGGAGAATACTGCTACACATTGCAGCATTACAAAGCTGGGATGCAACCCAAATTGATGTGAAGACCGCTTTTCTGTATGGTATACTGCTTGACAATGAAATTCAATACATAGAGAAACCAGAATGCTTTGAAGAACCTGGAAAGGAAAATCATGTATGCAAACTTGTATGTGGACTCTACCGCATGAAACAGGCTGGCCAAATCTGGAACCAAATGTTGAACAAACAGATGATTGCCTGGGGATTTACACACCTGTCTTGTGAGTCCTGTATATACCATCGGAGAACAGACACAGGCACCATCATTGCCATGGTTCACATTGACAACTTCTTGTTCATAGCTGATTTCAAAAGCAAAAATGAATGATTCAAAATGCAAATGTGAGAATCATGGATGATCACAGACCTAGGCAGGCCAAAACATATTGTAGGAGTCTCAGTGAAGTAGAACAATGATGAATGCATGGTATTCCTTATTCCATACATGTCCTACAGTACTCTCAGTCTGTTATACGCTCTGAGAGTACATTCATATCTACTATACTGACAGACAAAATACTAAATATGAGTACCTAGGATATTGTAACGGATCATGCCCGTTACAGCACTAGAATACAGTATTATTACTTATAGTTATTATTTTACTTAGCTATTATGTAATTACTATATAAGTCATGAGGTTACTTATGTAACCTCAAGTAGTCT